>PVJI01002565.1:0-142685 GCA_004026765.1 Micronycteris hirsuta
TTCAAACACAAGTTGGTATGATTCCAACCCCCTGCCTTATAAGCCATGAGCCCATACTAATTCAAATCAGAGAAACACCCCCATCTCCCAAGCTGGATCTCTGCAATTTTTATCATCCCACTTAAGGAAAGAGGGAACCAAGACGGTAAAAGAGTCTTAGTAAGCGTTTCATTAGCATCAGAAGAAACTTATCACGACTGCCATGGATAAGCCCTCTCTGCAGAACTTGACGAATCGCTTCGTAACTCATTTTTATCCAAGTACCAAAGCTGTCCTGATCAGATGTTACATCAGAATCTACTCACCTGAAAAACCAGGTCCAGACTGAGATGCACTCAGAAAATCGTGGATGGTCTACAAGGAATCCCTGGGCAGACAGACAGACCCGAGACACCGTGTTCAGCTGCCTGGGGACCAGATGCTGCCCCACCACGTGCAAGAAGACTGCACCCGACCAGCGGGGACGGCCTGGCCCTGCCTCCACTGCAGAGGTGGCTACAGCAACAGGGGGCAGAAATGGTTCGCCAGGCAGCCACAGAGCTTCCTGGTAAAAGGAAGACCCGGACTTGTTAAGCCAAAGGCCCAGAAACACTAGTGGAATCACCTCCTGGTTACTGCTCACTGCAGGTGAGAGCTAAAAAATCCACCTTCTGGTGTGGGGGACTAACTTCCCTAAAGGTCTTTTGTTTTTTTTTTTGAGATTTTAAAGTATTTTATTTTTCTGGAGTACAGAACCTTCCTTTTCACTAGACTATAATTTCTCTCTTTTTGCCTTTTATCTTTAAAATTTTTTTTTTATTTTTCAATCACAGTTGACATACAGTATTACATTAGTTTCAGGTGTACAACCCCATGATTCGACATTTATATAACTTACGAACTGATCACCCCAATAAATCTAGCACCCACCTGGCACCATGCTTAGTGATGACAGTATTGTTGACTATGTTCCCTGTGCTGTACCTTACACCCCCCGTGACCACTTGCTAACTACCCCGTGACCACTTCGTAACTACCAATTTTTACCATTTTGTAATCCCTTCCCCTGAAAAGTTATTTCTTGTTGATAAGAGAGGTGGACATTATCTCAGGGCAGTACAAAAGTGGGGTTTGTTAAGTTTATCTTACCACTAAGCAGCTTAGCAAGAAACTTGCCTTTGGGGTTCTAATCCTTGGCAGGGTCTCGAGTTTGGAATGAAGCTTTGGGTGTCCAAACCCTGGGGCTGCTCATCTGGACACCACTTCAACATATCACTGCACCTGTTTCCTCTCACAGAACATATTTTGAAAGATTTTGTTATCAACTGGCCTTAATAGCTAATTCGCTGATATTCTGGCAGACATCCACCGCCAAAGGGAGCTTCTGATGCACACTGGTAACCACCAGAGCTAATGTAATTGGAATCAGAGGCAAATAAGGCTTATGTTTCAGGAGGCTGGTGCGGCCTCACTGTGAGCACATGCAGATTTCCACTCAGTTTCCGAGGTAATGAAGCTGGTTCTCGGCCTTTCTTCAGCCTCCGAGATCCAGAACGCCCCGGTGAGAACCACGTTCAGGCCAGAACCCCCCGCCCCCGGAGCTCTTGGATGAGCCACTCTGTGTTTTACTGAGGCCTTCATTTTTCTTTTCTGGTCGCTACAGCTTAAGCTGGAGAAGAGTGGCTATTGGGTGGTCTGCAGCTGTGACGACTGATGGATTGTAAAATTTGTCCCCCAAACCAGCACAGGCGTAGGGTGTGAGAATGCAAGGCAAAGCCACACCTCCCTGGGCTTCGGGAGAACAGTGCCATGGACAGTCTGGAAGGCCCTCAGAAACAGGCACCATTACTCCACTGTCTGCAGATCAGCAAAGGCGGAGAGTGAGGTGGCCTCGCCCATGAATCTTCCCTTAGAGAGGGGAGGCTGGAGACTGAATTATCCCACGCCAGAAAAGCGAAAGTGAAAACGAGGCCAACTCACAGCAGCAGATGGACTGGAATGAAGGCCCAGCTGCCCAGCCCGTGGCAACGCTACCCAGGGGTTAAGTGGCCTAAGTATCTCCATCAACTCAGCCTACCCACAATCTTGCTCCCTCAGAAAAGGAGCAAGTGGAAGTACATCAGTCAGGAAGAATCTCCTAGAGGTAATGCACTTCCAAATAATAGTTCTAAAACAGAGCTCAGGAATCGAGGCCCAGGCACCTGCAAGCAGGGGCACTGAAAATGGGAAATGTGAGAAAAGAAACCCAAGAACAACCTGAGCACCCACGCCTTAATCTACCCTAAGTGGGGAAAACACAGGGTTACAGGAGGTAAGGGACCAGGTACCATAAACCACCCAAAGGCAAAAAGTGGACGGTAACTTTGACCAGTGTCCCTCCCCGCTCCCCTGCCCTGGCTCCCATGTCACCATTAGGCCTGGGTCAATGAGGAAACTAGCACAAACTACCAAAGGGTCAAGGGTGACCTGGAAGCCACCAAGCAAAATCTGCTCTGGCCAGGGAACCTGTGCTGGACAGCAGGCTACTGTCTCGGCACCAAATCCTCGCCCCTGCTCTGTGACTGGGGCTGGGACTCTGAAAACCACATTCTCCGTGGCCATCTGGCTCCCTGTTAGGTCCTACCAAGGGGGAGCTGGAGACAGATAAAATGCCAAAGGAGGAAAAGGGCTACTCTCTGCGGCTTCGGGTGCTGTTCCTGCCAGCATCGCCCCAGCAGCTGGCTCCCGGGCCCAGCACAGGCCCCAGTACCTTCGTGTTTCGGTCAGTGCAGCTCAAGGGGGGCGGGGCCAGTGCCTGAGAGTGGCCTGCAGCTGGGATCCCTGATGGATTTCCAGAGTCAGATGTAACAGCTCCAGGCCGGCAGCGCCCTGTCTTCTGAGGCCCTGAGATGCCGGCAGCAGCCAGGCAACACTCTCTGTTCAGAAGTCTGGGTCCCAGCCCCCCCAGAGCCCCTCTCCCTCCAGCTCCCAGATGTTGATAACCCTGCCTCCTTCCTCTGTCGCTCCAGCCCTAGCCACATCCTGCCATTACTAGTTCTGTTCATCTGTCTTCCTTCCTTACCTCCTTGGTCCTCCCAGCACCTGCTTAAACAATTCCTAATAGTAAATTCTCTCCACTAAAATAGTTACTGTGATTTCCTTCACACTCACTGGACACCAACTGATACCTTACTTGGCAGCAAGAATGGGGGTTATCTCACACACTGAACCATCTTACTAAAGCATCTAGAAGACTTGCTACTTTCTGTTCATCAGATCCAATCCCTACAATGTGATCAATATACTGGAGTATGATGTGTTGCGGGATATTAGTAAGACGGAGATGCTGCAGAAGAGAGGGCGTGAGAAAGCAGGGGATCTATAAAGCGCACAGGTAAGACCGTGATGGTATATCTTTGGCCACGCCAGGAACAGCAAACACTCCCAGTAATCCTTGCAAACTGGTACAGGGATAAAGGGTTTGCCAGACCAAAGGTCGCGTGCCAGGAGCTGGGGCTATGTGGATTATTTTCAATAAAGATACCACATCTTGACCAGCAGCTGAAATTGGAATCACCCCCTCAGGAGGTTTACGGTAATCCAAAGTCACACTCTAAAATAAATCTGCCTTCTGCACTGGCCAAACAGGCAAGTTCAACAGGGATATGAGTGGTACCTCTGTGCCTTCACTTCCTCAAGTCTTCTGTGAGGACGCTTTTCTCTGAAATTCCCCAGGGAGGCAGCACTCCTGTTTATCATCTGGGTAGGGAGGGGAAATTCCACTGGCTTCCCCTTGGCCCTTCCTACCAAGGTAGCCTTGCTTCAGAGGTCAGAGGGCCAATGTGGGGATTTGGCCAGGTGCTAAATATGTCTACGCCAATTACAAAGTCAAAAACTAAGAAAATACCCAGAGCATGGGCCTGCGGACTACTGGGCCCACTGCAATGTTGAACATTAGCCAAAATCCCATTTTTTACTTGACTACCATAAGCCCGGTCATGAACTGGTGGACCACAGTGGCATTTGGGGGTCCTTGCGTATTAACATCACTCAGAGCCAGTGCCCAGAAATCTCTAAAAAGCCCAGGTACTTCCTTTGGCTCTGGGCGCAGCTGCTCTGGTAAATGCACACAAGTCCCTCTGAGGCAGACATGGAGGAACAGCCACAGAACAGGCCTGTGGCCTTGCTGAATGTTCCCGCAGGGAGCACGGCATCCCCTTCAATCAAGGGGCTCGGCGACTGCCTTGGATCTGGAAACTCGAGGTTGTGTCTTTCCACTGTGATCCCCCAAGTCAGGTTCCTGACTCCCAGACCAAAGGCCTTCCTCTTACAGAAATACACATGGAGAGGAAACTAAGCTTTAGAAGGCTGTCCATCTCATTCCTCCCTAGAGAGGCTGTGATCAACTAGCTATGAGCACAGACCCTCCCAGGATAAAACACTTCAATGGCCTCTTCATCCCCGCTTGTCCATGACAGTCACTGTGCCAACCTTGTCCCAGGCAGTTAAGTTCCACCACCGCTCGGCCTCTGCTCCTAAGACCCCGTCTCAGGGACGGTTTCTCCCCCGTCACAGCCGTCTGACGGAGGACAGCCACCCTAGAGCTTATCGGGGCGCTCCCTGCACTGTGTGTGTCTCAACTTCAGTCCTATCTTAGCGAAGGGGGATCCGCTGGGGAGGGGAGCAGGTCTCACACTTCAGAAAGTCACACCGACACCCCTTCTCCTGAGGTTCTGGCACGCCCCTCCCCTGGGTAGAGTGTGAGCCCCTCCCCTGGGTAGACTGTGAGCTCCTTCTGTTTCATCCCCCAAGTTCACTGAACCATTATAGAGTCCCAGCCATGCACCCGAATCACTCAATCTCGAATCTCGTTGGATATAACAATAAATCTAGTCTAATTCACTTAGAACCCATTCCCTCACATGCTCCCCAGGTTTCTGGTAATACAAACGACAAAATCCAACAATTATGCTGTAGTAGGTCACACTGTGCACTTGACCCTCTGGGGCACACTGAGATCTGACTTTGTTGGTGGGTCTAGCTGTGATCAGGGGTGACTAGGGTAGGTCCCGAGAAGGACAAGCCTCCCCTAACAAGGCAACCGCTCCAGGTGAGGGGCTGAGTTCCATGCCTCCCACCCACCGGAACTACCCCTTTCTCAAAGGCACTGCCAGGAAAACAGAACGCTCCTGGCTGGCAAAGAAAGTCTGCTCCTTGTCATTGGTTTCACCTTGATTCCAACTTAGGCCTGTCTAGTGAGACAGGAAATGGGGAATGGAGGAAGCTACCACAGCTGACTCCAATCTAACCAGGGACGAAGCAGCCACAAAATCCCCCTGCCATATGGAATGGAATCTAAAACTCCAACAGAGGAAGCCCTGCCATTTGCCACAGCTTCAATGCCCTAACAGCATGACCGAAGGCAAGGAGTCAAGAAAGTCACTGCCCACCTTGACCGCCACCCTCCCCAGTGAAGTAAAGAGTAAAGAGAGGTGAGGAGAGGCATAAAGAGTCAGGTAGGTTGGCTTTTTTTATTCAGAGGTATAAGTAACCAACTATTTGAATAATTTTAAGGGTCTGGAAAGGATGAGCTTTAAGTAGAGTTTAACTGTATCTGTTGGCTGAAGTTACAAATTTGAGTTCCCTATTATCAGTTGTATGTGCCTCAGTGCCAATGAAGAGAGAGACAGAGTTAGAGAGAGAGAGAGAGAAGAGGGCGACACAGGGAAGGGGCTAGAACTAAGGCTGGGGTTTGGGTATCAACATCGCCCATTTCAGAATGGTGTCCAGGCTCAGTCTTAGACGGAAGGCTTACTTCTGTGGTCCAGAGAGTGAAGGAGCGAAGCAGTGCCCGAGGACTTACATCAGTGTCAACGAGCAGCTACATCATTTTCTAGTTACATGTGAGCCACTGCTCTGAAGGGGAAGCTTGTCTGATAAAACTTGTTTCTTCCAGAGGGAGCGTGAGCAAAAGCCTAATGATAAACTGCTTTCTCTGATATCAAGATAGTGTTATATTTCTCACCATTACATCATTTGAAAAGTTGGGGAAAGTGATGTAGTATTTGGAAAAAAAGTAATAGTGCAATTATTTTTTAATCATAAGCTCACATCCCATTTTATGGAGAAAACTTTTTAAACCATAAAAACATTTTCTAAAAAATGTGGAATATGTATTAACAATTTCGGACCAGGTTTAAAAAATACACTGGGGCCCTGGCTGGTGTGGCTTAGTTAACTGGAATGTCATCCCATAGACCGAAGGGTCACAAGTTTGATTCCCAGTCAGGGCATATACCCAGGTTGCAGGTTTGATCCCCAGTCAGGGTACGTCCAGGAGGCAACTGATCAGTGTTTCTCTCTCCCCCGCCCCCTTTCTTCTCTCTCTGAAGGCAATGAAAAATGTCCTTGGATGAGGACTTAAAAAATACGCTAGGCATTTAATTAAAATTGGCTCTCTTTTTTTGTTAGAGAATATTTAGTTTCTTTTACCAAAGAACAGGTGTTCAAGGAGAAAGAATGCGTCAAGGTTAGAGCCACCCATCGGTTATGAAAACCTCCAAGAGCGAGAGCACAGGCTCACAGGCCGGCTTACATTCTTGTTCACAGGATCCATAAAAATGTGTAAGGGTAGACCAGTCACTAAAACCCACCCCCACACTTCGGAGATTGTTCAAAAGATAAATCCTCGGGTGATAGTTTTAAAATGACACACCTTTGCAGAGTAGGATACTGCTAAGTGACACCTATCTTAGCAAAGTTGGCCCAACACTTGACTCCCACACAAGTGTGTCAGAAAAAGAGAAAGGAAAAAAGCAACCAGCCATCAGCAACCACAACTAAACTTACAGTTGGACAACTCCAGGTTTCAAACTGCTTGGTTACATCTCAGAGTTTCCACCAAGTGCTTACGGCCTGCTTCCCGTGAACTTGCTAATAGCAGCATGGGACTCTTTTACCCTCGCCAGACTGAATATTCGGATCAGATTCTCTGGGGAACCGCACACCCACCCGAGTCATACTAGCGTTGTAGACTTTTCCTAAATGAACTGGAGAGACAAACCTCTCGCTAACCGTGACTGACTTCTTGTAAGTCGAGGTTCCAGGAGGCAGATTGCCTGAACACCAGCTACGTGTCTGTGGTTGCTCTCTGGGGCAAGATAGCTTTCCTCTGCCTGTGCTATTTCTCATTGTATTCTGTGCTTGCCTATTTCAAAGTGAGTATCCGTACAGAATACCTGAACCCGTCAATCAGTTCATACCACTATGATTCCCAGCTTATCAATGACTATCATTTTAATTAAGAGAAACCTTATCTGGAGTTACTATAACAAATATAAACCACTACTATTTTCTTCCTTAGTACTACATGGTCATCAAAATATTTTCATCACTATATTTGCTTAGTTTCAGGTTGTATAAAAATAGCAATCCAAAGTGACCTAAAAAGGGGGGGTTCAAAGGTAAAATAATGGAAACGCAGAAGGGACACATTATGTGCACTCTCAAGGATAAACACAGATGACAAATGTGAGACAGCAGCCTCTCCCACCCCCAGCTGGCATCTCCTCACTCATCCTGGCGACCGCCTGCCTCAAATGCACAAAGTTCTCCCTTGCCTGGCTTTCCACACCTAACACAGTTATGTGGCACACACAAAAAAAAGAGTGAGAGAGAGAGAGATTTATTTTACTTATTCATCAAGAAAAATGTTCTACATCTAAAGCTATTCTTTTTAGCGATGACTTAAGAAGCAGAAAAACAGGCTGCAGTCTTTTCTTTTCCCAGAGCTGCAGAGCCACTCACTAGGTTTGGTTTGGAAACAGCAAAAGTGGCACAGGGAATCAACCCGCTTTCGGTTACCACTCACGGTAACCTTTGGGGAAAGGGTTCTTAATGAACAATGTTGACTTCCAGCCACACGGCAGTTCTCCAATAAAGTGATACTATTTAATTTTCTTTATAATGTTTGCATGACAGCTCCTGCTTTTTTGGAGTGGTTCCGATCAAGTCTACCAAACACTTAATTACATTTGATTTAGGACAGAATGTTTATTCATGGACCATTTGGGCCTATATGCAATCTCATGCATTTCTTCATAATTTCAAAACTTCTCTGGATAGTTATCTTTAAATCTCCCTCCTTGGATGAGCCCCTAGGCCAACACTGGTCCCTTCCTTTCTTCCAGAATGTACTACTGGAGAACGTGATAACACTCACTCTTTGTATGGGAGTGATGGATCAAGAGCCTAATTACAATTTCCTGGCCCCTCTACTGCTCTTCTTCTAAGAAGCACACGGGCTATTCCATCACTGGCTGTAAAAGAACCATTTGCCACAGTCAGTCAGCAGGGTCCCTCCCCTACCTTACCCAAAGAAACCTTGCTTGTCCCTGATGGTATCACTTTTCCAAAACCTGGGGCAGAGGCAGCTGGTTTTCTCATACCCCAGAGTCTCCAAACAGGAGACGAAGCAACCTCCCTGCAGAGCTCTCCCTTGGGGCCAGTCCCACCCCACTAAAACCTGCCCCCTCTGGCATCAGAGCCGGCTCTAACAGCCCAATGCACTAAAGATTTGGGCTTTCTTCCTAAGCATCATGATCTTGGAGGATCTGAATCCCACGAAAATCACCCAGTTGACCTCCTGCTTCACATTTCCCTGACTTCCTCTAGCCCCACAACTGTAATTGCCGCTCTACGAGCTTACTCCCCCGGCAGCTCAGTGGAGCTTAGTTCCCAGGGCTATTTCACCTCTGACATTTCGGAACAGAAAATTCCACTCTCTAGGGGGGAAGGAAGTCTCCCTTCCCAAGATGCCTGCTTTCTTGTTGCGCCTTCAGCTGCAGTGCATCCACCTCTCCCCACTCATCGGCCCCAGAGGGTGCCCTCCACCCCTGGCCCACTTGCTCCAGCATGTGCCTTGCAGTCAAGCATTTCAGCAGCACCTGCAGGTCACCACCTCTCCCTCTCTATCCCTGGATGCCCCAGTCATCTACTCTCTCTCATCCTGCTCCTATTCCACTGGGTCCCACCCAAGGAAAATGTAACCGTGTATTGACACGCAACCACTGGAACTGTGTGGTTTCTAACGAAGGTAAGGCCCTTGATAGGACAGGTCTTCTGCCATCAGGTATTCATGACAGAGGCTCTGCCAAATCTCTTCAACAACCCTTAAACCACCTAAAGATCTACAGCATTTACAGGGGGCAGCAAAGCATATGCCAACTATTATCCTAAGATACTGAATCTACTATACCAAGAACCACCGTAACTCCTGAGCAGGTAGTTACTCAAGCACTTGTGCCTCATTCCTCATTTGTAAGTTAAACAGCATTACTGTCCCATCAGATGGTCATGGGAACGAAGTGAGATGATGCACTTAAAGTGCTAGAATCACTGTAGAGCATATAGTCCCCCATCAAGAGGAGCTACTGACCAAGACTGATGACGATGATGATGCTTACCCTGCAGTTATGACTATCCCAATTTTGCAGATAAGAATCCTGAGGACACAGTATCACACAGCTAGTAAATGGTGCAGGTCCCTCTGCTTCCGAAAGGCATGCTTTTTCAATGCTACCCCCACCCTGTCCTCTGCACCCTGCCTGCTACTTCACAGAGGAGAAATGAGTCCATCAGATACCCTCAGGTTTGTAACAAGGAACAGAGAGGGCTCAGCTGACACACGTGCTTTAGACATGGAAATTAATAAAGAACAGTATAGGAAATGGAGCAGCCAAAGAACTTCTCTGCATGGCCCATGGACATGAATAAGGGTGGGGGCATTGCCTGAGGGAGTGGGGGATACTGGGTGGAGAGGGGCAAAGGAGACAAAATCAGGACAACCATAATAGCATAATCAATAAAATATAATAAAAAATAAAACAATATGAGTCTATGTAAAAAATAAATAAAAAATAAAGGATTCCAAGGAAACTCAGGATTAGAGATTGATAATTTCATTTTTAAAAAAGAAAGAGCTTCAACACGCTTTATGTTAACTCATTCCAAGACAATTTTCTCTATGGTGGACACCTTCCATTAACAATAAAATTGCTTTGTCAACAACAGAATCTTTTCTTTTTTTATTTTTAGTATATTTTATTGATTATGTTATTACAGTTGTCCCACTTTTTCCCCCTTGGCCCCCCTCTGCCTGGTACCCCCATTCCCTCCAGCAATCCCCTCTTAGTTCCTATCCATGGGTTGTGCCTATAGGTTCTTTGGCTTCTCCATTCCTATATTATTCTTACTATTCTCCTGTCTATTTTGTACCAACCAATTATGCTTCTTAATTCCTGCACCTTTTCCCCCATTCTCCCCTTCCCCCCTCAGCCGATAACCTTCCAAATGATCTCCTTATCTATAATTCTGTCCCTGTTCCAGCTGTTTGCTTAGTTTCTTTTTTTTTGTTAGTTTTTTTAGATTCAGTTGCTGATCATTGTGAATTTGTTGCCTTTTTAATGTTCATAGCTTTGATCTTCTTCTTTTTCTTAAATAGTCCCTTTAACATTTCATGTAATAATGCCTTGGTGATGATGAACTCCTTTAGCTTTACCTTGTCTGGGAAGCACTTTATCTGTCCTTCAATTCTAAATGATAGCTTTGCTGGATAGAGTCATCTTGGTTGTAGGTCCTTGCTTTTCATCACTTTGAATACTTCTTGCCAGTCTCTTCTTGCCAGAAAAGTTTGTTTTGAGGAATCAGCTGACAGTCTTATGGGAACTCCTTTGTAGGTAACTCTCTGCTTTTCTCTTGCTGTTTTTAAGATTCTCTATCTTTTATACCTTTGGTATTTTAATTATGATGTGTCTTGGTGTGTTCCTCTTTGGGTCCAACTTGTTTGGGACTCTCTGTGCTTTCTGGACTTGTATGTCTATTCCCCTTTGCTCAATTAGGGAAGTTTTCTTTCATTATTTTTTCAAATAAGTTTTCAATTTCTTGCTCTTCCTCTTCTCCTGGCATCCCTATGATTAGAATGTTGGCACTTTTGAAGATGTCCCAGAGTCTTCTTATTCTCTCCTCAGTTTTTGAATTCTTGTTTCTTCTTTCTGTTCTGGTTTAGTGTTTATTTCTTCCTTATGTTCCAAATCATTTATTTGAATCCTGGCTTCCTTCCCTTCACTGATGGTTCCCTATAGGTTTTTATTTCACTTAGTGTAACATTTATTTCTTCCTTTATGTTGTTGCCATACTCAATGAGTTCTTTGAGCATCCTGATCACCAGTGTTCCGAACTCTGCATCTGATAGGTTGGCTATCTCGGTTTTATTTAGTTTTTTTCCCCCTGGGGTTTTGTTATGTTCTTTCATTTGGACCATATTTCTTTGTCTCCTCGATTTGCCAGCCTCCTTGTGGTTGTTTCTGTGTACTAAGTAGAGCTGCTTTGACTCCCTATAAAAGTCATCTGTAAATTGTGTGGGGCAGAGCCTTATAATCACCAGGATGGGGCAACCCACTTCACCACTTTGTGGTTCTCTGTGGGGGAGGGCTCAGAGAGGAGACTGTGCTACTGCCTGGCTTCTGGGGTTTGCCTAATACTCGCCGCATTTCCAGTCACTTCACCCACTCCCTGTATAGGACTGGTGCCCTTCCAGCTGTTGCCTTGGTGGTGAATCCCAGAGTGTGTGGCTTTTAAGACCATCTAGACCCTTTAAGTGAAGTTTTCTGAAAATCTGGCAGTTTCTTCCACTGCCCCAACCCCCACTAGTTTTTACAGCCAGAAGTTATGGGGACTTACCTTCCCAGCCCTGGAATCCTGGGCTATACAGTCTGACCTCGGGCTGGGATCACTTACTCCCAAGATTTCTATCCAGCACACGTGGATGTGGGACTGTCTGCACCCATTCTGCCACCACTGCCCTTCCACTCCACACTACATCTCCTCATCTCTCTGTCCTATCTTCATGTCTCCACCTCTCCTACCAATCTGGATGAATGTGACCTCTTTATACCCTTGGTTGTTTGATTTCCATACAGTTCGATTTTCTGACAGTTCTGGGTGTTATTTGTTTTGAGATTTAGTTGTAATTCCTGTTTGTGGTTGCACAAGGGGCGAAGTGTGTCTACCTACACCTCCATCTTGACCGGAAGTCCAAGAATGGAATCTTAATGAAATGTCACTTTACAAGTTTCAAGTGAAAGAAGTACCTGAATTATCTTGCTTACACTGAGTAACTATGGTGTTTTTTTTTAATGGCAAATATTAAATTGGAGTCAACTTGTTTAATACTGTTTCTTATTTGAAACATATTTATAATATTCTTATAAATATTGCTTAAAGTTTTAAGTTGAGATTTTTTTTCAAAAAATAACACAAAAATTGACCTCCATGGAGAACATGCTTTGTTTCTGCCTGCCAGATATAATTGCCCCCCTCTCTGGTAACAGCATCCCAATTTTTCTTTGGTGTGGGAACCACCACTCTCCGGCCAAGTAGTCGTGTGGAGTTAATGGCACTGATTGGCTCCAGTAGTGGTCATGTGACCTAGGCCTGACCAATGAGAAGCTCATGTTCCTCTGGCCCACTGAATAATTCAGAGAGAGGCACATGACTGACCCCATGTCCTGGCCAGGGGCAGCCTAGCCCTGGGACTTTTAATCAAACCACAGGGAAAGAGAAGCACTTTTCTCACAGAAATTATTAAGCTGATAAGATATAAACTGGCATCTCCATCACCATATGGTGGAAAACTGCCTAAGAATAGAGCCAAAAACAGGAAGGCAGAGATGAAAGAGCTTCTTCCTGTCATTTGATTACCTGGACCCAGCTGCGACCAAAGCCAAACCCCTGGAGCTTTCCTGTATCATGTGCCAATAAATTCCTTTTTGTTTGTTGGTTTAAGCCAGTTTAAGCTGGACTTCTGCCATTTCCAACCAAAAATATCCCAACACAACCTATTTGTGCCAAACAGCTAAGATCGTTCACTGAAATTAAAAAAAAAAAAAAAAAAACACATGGTTGATTTCTGCAGGCTTTTGAAAACAGCCACATGTCATCACATTGAATCCACTTCTACTTCTTCTGCCTGTCACTGCACAGGGATTCAATTTTGAAGAGAGAGAGGGAGAAAGAAAGGCTCACTCCCTGATATGCATGTGAGTCTGTCTTAAGGTAATTAAGTTTTTATATTCACCCATACATTCATTCCTCCTTATCTCAGGTTCCTAAGGTTAATCTTCTACATGTTTAATCCTTGTCGCTGGCCCTAGTATCTATTTCCATCCATTATTCTCTCCCTTGCCACAGATAACTCCCTCTCCAAGCCACCCTCGGCTGTTCTTACACTACCAGTTTCTACTGTTTACCCTGTAAGTACACCTACATCTCCTCCACACAAAAATTAAGTGAAAGAAGCCCTGGCTGGTGTAGCTCAGTGGATTGAGTGCGGGCTGGGAACCAAGCGGTCCCAGTTCGATTCCCAGTCAGGGCACATGCCTGGGTTGCAGGCCAGGTCCCCAGTGAGGGCCACGTGAAAGGCAACCATAATTGCTGTTTCTCTCCCTCTCTTTCTCCCTCCCTTCCCCTCTCTCTAAAAATAAATAAAAATAAAATCTAAAAAAAAAAAAAAAAATTAAGTGAAAGAGTAACAGACTTCAACACACAAAATCGCACATACACCAGCCAGGCAGAAGTAGTAAGAAAAGAGTGAAATAGTGTAAACTATTAATGATGGTTGTCTCTGGTGGTAGGATAATAGCTGATTTTTTTCACTTTTGTAAAAAAAAATACTTTTCTGTACTTTCCAAATCTTCTTGGTATTCCTTTTATAAGAGAAAAATATATATATATTTTTTTAAAAATATGCTTCTTCTTTCAGCAACCTCCATCTTTCTGTCCCTTACTGCCAGACATGAAATGAAAGACCACGCACACTTCCTCGCTCCTTGCTCCTGCCCACTTTCACTCACACCACTCACCTGAAACTGCAGTCCCCACGGTGGCCAGTGCAGCCACCACGCTGTATCCTATGGCTTATCTTCTCCCACCAGCCCATCTGACCTCTGTGGTTTATCAGCCACCCCTTCCCTCGACTCAAGTTGTAAACTGCAGCGTTATCCTCAGATTTTCTCCCCTTCCCTTCCCCATCCAGTCGTTGGACAAATCTTACCAATTCTATTCCAAGTGGACCCTGACTCCGCCTCCCTTCTCCTTTCCTGTGCTGACAGTCCTGTCTGTGGTCTGGCCCTCGTGTGGCCTCACCCCCATCATTCCTCTCTGCCTCCACCACTCCCTCATAGTTATCACCCTAAAGCTCCAACATAATTACTCAATTCCCCTGCCTTAACATGCCTACAGGCCCTTGAATGCATACAAACTCAAGAATTATTACTGGTACCCAGGGCCCTTCGCAAGCCAGCCCCAGCCCGTCAGCCACATCCTTGTTCTCCATAGAAACGCACGGCCATCCTGGCTGTCTTGCACCCAGCGCCTCTCTGCGGGCTCTTTCCCGGGCCCTGGGGTGTCCTTCTCCCCCTTCCCGCAGGAACTCTTGCTCCCCCTTCAAGACCCAGACTAGCATTAAATCATTAGTATTTTAATAATTAGCACTTATCACGCTGTACTCTAGTCCCCAGGAGACACTGACCTACTTAAGGGAAGAAATGTCTTATTCGTTATTACATCCTGGCTTCTTGCCTATGAATAAATAGGAAAAGACAGATAAAATAAAAATTGCAGGCCTCCCTGAAGAACTGAGTTTTTCTTATACATTAAGGGAGAAAGTATAGTATTTCTGACTTCTGCAAATAACCATAATTCTCCCAAAAGACTCTCTGTGGTCTGTAGAACCTGGGGGTGGCCCCATCCGAAGTTCTGCACTCAGAGCCCACTGCGTGATTTCTGCTACTCCCTTTGGTTTGGGATCAGTTTCTTTAAATTCAAATAAAATGTTTAAATCTTCACAAGAAGAAGTTTAAATTGTCTTCATTTCTCAGGTCCTTGTTCATTCCCAGCATCACCTAATGTTACAGTCAGATTTATATGTAAATCTATAGCTTCTGCTTTAAAAAAAGAACATGTTTGAGTCTAACTTTTATGCACAGAAAAGTAATACTATAATATTCTTGTACTTTTTTCCAATTAAACTTACTGTATTTATTTTTAAAAGGGTTCATTTACTCAATAAAATTATATTGTTTTAATTATAGGACATACAATGAGCTCTATATAGACCCACAGAAAAATTAAATCTAGAGATTTCAGGATTTTAAAAAGTAGTTTAATGACATCTCACATCCTGGACTAGTTCATGTGGCTGACCAAGTGTCCACAAGGCATCAATAAATGTTATTAGAAATTTTCAGGATCTAAAGGAAAGAGAAAGTCATGAAATCAATCTCTGCTTGAAAAGAACTGATGGGATTCATTCAATACACATTCATTAAGCACTATCTTCAAAGCACAATACTAATAACTACAGTGGGGATGGGCAAGACATTTGACTTCCCTCAATTCCCCCAGTTTCCGCAGGGACAAGACAAGAAGATAAATAACGCCAATAAAGGCCCAATATGATGTATCATAAGAGAGGTCCAAGTTGCTATCAAATTTCAGATGAGAAAGACACATTATATCCAGTTGATTATAGCAAATTCGTTTCCCAAAGAATAAGATGTAAGCCCTGAAAAACAGACTTTTTACAAAGAGCATTGGGAAAAATGCCATTTCAAGGCGGCGGGAGAGCAAAACACTCAGAACCGAGACAGGAGGCGTGAGGTCCATCTGGCCCCCGAGCGCGACCTCAGAGGGGACCCCAGCTCGCCTCTCTGCCCTGGGCCTTGCTCCAGCCCTGGCTGCGGTGTCTCCTTCCACCCCGTGCGGACTCGGTGAGCTACAGGCTGAAACCGAAACGGCCTTCCTACTCCCAAAGGATTCTATGCTCAATCCATGGGCAATGAAAAAAATTGAAAGCGTTTAAGCAGTGGTCCTAAAAGGGCAGAAGAGTATTTGAAGAAATTAATCTGGCAACGACATGTAAAAATGGAAGGGAGAGACCAGGCCGCCGCAGTGACAGGAAAGAGGTATAGACCCTGAACTCACGGTGGCCAAACGTTTTCATAATAAACTGACGCGATCTGTACTGCTTCCTTTATACCTAAAGTCCAATATAAAATGCACATTTAACTCCCAAAAAACTACACAACCCCACTCTCATCTTCTCTTAATTCTTCCTTGTAATTAAAAAAAATGTCTATTTTGGTTGTTTGACCACTGACAGCTTTCAAGTCCTCCCCTCCCCCTTCCGCCCCATGTCCGTGCAAGCAGACACGCCAGGCACTGCTTCCTTGGTGCTGGCGGGGCACCAGCAAACCATGCCAGCCTCTGCCCATGCACACCCCGCCCCGCTACCTATCCCAGTGAAAACCAAAGCCAGGCATCCCCTCCTTCTCGCAAGCTGAATGGACCAGGCTGATGCCGATCCTGCCCTCCCCGAAAAGCTTCATCCTGTGAGTAATAAACCTTCTCACACCCTCTTGGTGTGTGTGTGTGGCACCAGCAGTCCTGACATGGAACCAGTGTGGGGTGAGCGGGGCCGGGGTCAATCCCACCTTCCATGAAGTAACCGCAGACTCTCACACGGTGAACTAGTGCAAAGTCCTCACGCTACTCAGATGGGAGGCAGGGATGCAGAGGAGGGGTAGCTGGAGGTACTAACAGAGCAGTGCTTTCAGTCAGCGTCCTGTGGTCTCAAGATCAACTCCATGTTGGCTGGCTGTGCTCAGCCGTCATGCACTTCCACTCATGGACCTAATTATCAACTTGAAAATGATTCCCTGTGTGCTTGGTCAGTGCTCGGCTCCAGCCACGCCCCATGGCTGACCCTAAGACACTGCGCAATCACAGGGCCATGTGCTCAAGTCTCCCGTCGTCACTGGCTTCTAACCAGCAGAAATCTCTCCCCAAGTCGGGAGGGAAAAAGAGACATTTCTCTTTCTTCGAGTTCCGTGTTCAAAGGCCTAGGGCAACTGAAAGGCCAAAATGAAAAGTCATAAATAATCACATTCTTCAAATAGTACTTTAGTCACAAACCAAAGGATAATCTTGATTTGTATATAGCACAGAAAGTATTCCCGTGTCTTTTTGGCCATAGCTACATATATCTAAAGGGCATAATCATGAAAAACAGTGTCTTCCTCAGAAAGAGTTTAGCAAATCATAAAAGTAAGTACTTACGCATCTTTAGCTGCTCCTGCAGAGCCTAGGAAAGAAAAAAGATAGGTCTGTATTAGTGTGAGAGTTTTGCTACAAAAATTATAAGCCCGATACCTGATTAAAATAATATTCTACAAGACGCACCTTGAGAAAATGGTATTTTAAAAGATTATTTCAGAAAAAAGAGGGCAAGACAATCATAAAATTCAAATCTTAAATTTATAATTTATTCCGCCCATTTTTAATAATTCCCACATACTACAAGGAGTTGGTTCTGAAGGGGTTTGACAGATCACCGAATCTAATCTCTCCATCTGACAGATGAAGACTGGAGAACTATCTTCTTTCCTAAGCCACACCCCTAAGCTGCGTGGCATTGCTATAAATCTCACCCCAAAAGTAAAGCGAGGTCACCAGACAAAATGGAGGTGATGTCCTAAGCGGGTTAGGAAGTGTCGAGGACAACAGCCCAGCTCCACCAGGAGTTACCTACACGTATAAGGGTGCTCCTCTTCCCTGCTGAAGCCTCTCATTCCTGCTTCCCAGTCAGCCACGCGGACCCCGTTCCCACTGCTCATCACCGGTTCTCTGCCCACGGCACGGTCCAAGCTCCACGCTTCTCCCCAGGCCCTTATCTAGTGACACAGAACCAAGTTCCACGGGCTCAAGTGTCCGGTAACCTGGTAAAACCTCACTTCCCTCATGTGTCAAATGAGGGTAGTAGGAGTGCCTTTCCCAAAGGTTGTGAAGATTCAAAAAGATAAACACACATATAAACACAGCACCAAGTCTGGCCATAAAAATAGCTGTTATTATTAACAGTCACATTTAACTTGACATCTCAATTTCCATATCTACGAAATGGAAATTAAAAGCCTTCCGCACAAGTTACAGAAACATGAAAATAAAGGAAGAATTGCTACACAGTAAGCAAGCAAGTCTGCAGGAAAAGTTACTGTCAAGTTGGCCGGAACGAGGCCCCAGTGACACCAATTCAGGATCTGTCGCACTGCGGATTCAAAGCAGAGCATAAAGCTCATCAAGACTACGTCTCAAACAAAGCCTTTTAAGGCTTTGATCAAACCTGAATTTTGTAACAAACTTAGTTCCTTTCTTCAGAGAAGAGTAATATTTCTGTGCCACAACTATCAACTCAATGATAGAAATAAAAACCGCTTTGGAATCTGAAATCATAAAAACAAAAAAATCCTAAAACTTTAAAAAAAAACCGTAACGTAAGAAACCCTGCCAACAGTGGAGTGTCTTGACAGAAGAAAAATAAAGGATTAGTGCCGCCCAAAACCCGTGAAAATGAACATTTTATTTCAAAGTCAAACAAGTATGAGAAGCTGGAAGACAGTCCAGGAGGAAAAATAATACCCTCATTTTCTCAGTTTTAGATTCATGGAAAAGGACAGGGAGTGTCTGAGGTCGGGGAGGCAGAACCAGACGTACCCAAACTCGGATTCTGTGAAGTCTCACAGGGAAAAGAACGCAGAGCTCATCGTGTGGACCGTGAGTCCATTTAGCAGTGAAGGGCCACCGTGTACCACCCCCAGGACAGCAGAGGGGACACAGCCGCCCCACTCCATCTCAGGGCGGGCAGCAGGACGGCAGAAAAAGAACGCCGTGGGGCCAGCAGGCAGTGGGCCTCTGCCGAGGCCTTGCTCCCGTATCTGTCTGACAGCCGATCGATCTCTGTGCTTCAGTTGCTGACCCGGGGCCGATAAAGACGCCGAGAAGACAGAGCACAATCATGTGTGTGAAATTACTTTCCAAATGGCACCATGCTGTCTAATCGGTACTCATTGTAATCAGCCACCAGGAACCGTCCACTGAGCTCACCTCGAATGAACCAGGCGCCAGGCGCCCATGGGCCTCTTCCCAGGTGGGTTCCCCATCTACCGTCCCGGTGGGTGTTACCTTCCAAAAGGAAGTCAGAGATCACGTCTTTGTTCTCAAATGTCCCTTATTTATGTCACCACCTATTTAATAATGGCAAGGAAAGCAAAGAAGTCTGAAACACCGCATCAAGTGCATACACATAATTGTAATATGTGCTCTGTTTTTTAAAGGGACGGATGTGCATCGCTGAAGCAAGTTAACATGGTATTGATGATGAGTTTACAAGGACAGGTAGAACATGACTCCCTAACATACAACTTCTCAGAATAAATGGTTTTAAAGATTTTATTTATTTATTTATTTTTAGAGAGAGGGGAAGGGAGGGAAAAAGAGAGGGAGAGAAACCTCAATGTGTGGTTGCCTCTAGTGCGCCCCCAACTGGGGGCCTGGCCCACAACACAGGCATGCGCCCTGATTGGGAATCAAACCAGCGACCCTCTGGTTCGCAGGCCGGCACTCAGTCCACTGAGCCACACCAGCCAGGGCCAGAATAAAGTTTTAAAAAATTACATTTGTTGGAAACCCTCGGAGAGACTCTCAGAATATCTAGGAATATAAATGGGAAATATCTTTGTTCAGCAAAAGTATGAAATCATAAAATTATTATAAGTAGCAGAAAACATTACCCTCACTGTAACATTTTAAGCACACTTCACCTAAATATTGATCATAATTAACCAGATGAGGTCTCTAATTTATGCAAAAAGTAATTTGATTAGAACTATTCAGATAGTGGCAAAATCCCATTGGCATTAAGTCGGGTTTACGGTTCACGTGATTTGTCTTTCATTAAACAAATATTTGTGTGATGCTCTTCCTTCTTTCCAGGCTCCGGGGACAGAGCCATCATCCCTGTTAGCACCACTTCATTTCTTGCCAAAACAACTCTTTACTTTTTAAACAAGCCTTGATGGTATTAACATAATAGCCTTAGAAGAAATAGAAATGCAAAAAGATAACAATGATTCATGTGGAATAAGAGCACCACAAAATATACAGACTCGTTAGAATTTTTGTGGGTCAAGGGAGTTAATGACTATTTTCCAACTGTATCAATGATCATCATAATTTTAAGTATCTTCCTAAATAAACAGAAGAGGGGGAGGTTTGCTTTCATAAAAGTATCACATGCAGTTATAGCAACAAAAAGTAATTGCAAATGGTTAAGGTCTGTAAGGACGAACATTTCCTTTGAAAAGTAAGGAAACGTCGTTTCTTTCACAAGCAGTAAACATTCTGGGTTCCTCTCCAAATCACTTCATTTCACAGTGATTGTGGACCCTTTTTACTTTACACACTTCAAAAGATTTTAATATTTTATTCATGAGTCTCAAAGTCTCAGTTACTTGAACACCCACCGCAAACCCAATGTATGCCAACATCCAAAGAATTTAATCTGATATTGTGAAATCAGACAAAGATATTTGGTTTTTATCCCCCATTCCTGGCTCAGAGCTTCTAAAACTCTTGGAATTTCCTGAATGGTAAGGGTGATAGGGGCCTTCTCCCCTCTGATGAGGCTACCCTCAGCAAGACCACACAGAGCTTTAGGATGCGGGCTGGTCATCAGAAGAGCCAGCACTTGGTCAGAGGCTTGGCACCTTCAGCCCCACTCCCAGCCCTGGAGGGAGGAGAGAGGGGCTGAAGCTTGACTTAATCACCAATGGCCACTGATTTAATCAGCCGTGCCTACCTAATAAAACTTCCATAAAAACTATCAAACAACAGGGTTCGGATGGCTTCTGAGTTGGCAAACACATCCATGTGCCAGTAGGGTGGTGCATCCCAACTCCACAGGCACAGAGACCCCTGCACTCAGGATCCCCCAGGCCTCCGCCTCCGTCCCTCTCCATCCGGGTGCCCGTTTATGTTCCCTGGAGTAAACCAGTGAGTTTAAACTGGAAAGTACAATACCTAAGTTCAGTGAGCCTTTCTAACAAATCATGAAATCTGAGGGAGGGAATGTGGAACCCCCCGCCCCTGGCTGTATGTAACCCTGGGGCCCAATACTTGTGACCCGCGTCTGAAGTATGGGCATCGTGTGACACTGAGCCCTTAAACCTGCAGCGACTGGCACCGCATGGAGCCGGCATTAGGTGTGAGCTGAATCCTCGAACGCCACCAGCTGGTGTCGGAGAAGTGGAGAGCTGGACGGTATCAGGAGGGAGAAAACCTATCCTATGCTCTTCGTGCCTTATAACAATTTGCTATCCTAACAAACGGGGCTCTGAACCACCTTGAAGTGCTTTATGAATCACACCAAGATGGAATCGTGCTGGATTTAGGTCAACAAATAATTATTTACATTCCAGGTATGGACTTTTTTAATGACATTTTCCTACTTTCTAACTTTGTCCCATTCCCACACGACCACAGAAAAACCAGCTATATTCACTTCCTGTGGTTGCTGTAACAAATCACCGCAAACTGAGGGGTGATGAGTTACACTCCCGGAGTTCTGGAGGCCGGGAGTACAAGATCAAGGTGTCAGTAGGCGCACACTCCCCACCGAGGCTCCGGGGAAGAGTCCACAAGTGCCAATCAGCAACTGGTGCCAGTGAGCATTCCTTGGCTTAGGTCCCTTCCCTCTGCTCGTCCTCCTCACCTTCCCCTCTCGGCATCGCTGTCTCCTCTAGAGTTTCTTATAAGAACACTTATCATTGGGTTCCGAGCAGACCCAGATCATCTAAGATGACCTCCTCACTTAATTACATCTCAAAGGCCCTCTCGCCACATACAGTAACATTCACACAGTCCAGAATTAGGGCATGGACTTAACTTTTTAGAGGTTATCATTCAACCTGCTACACCTTCTTATCGCCGTCCACCGCACCCCTCCAAAAACAGAACTTCTCTTTGGAAAGGAAATAGGGAGCCAAGCTAATATGGGGGTGAAGGGGGGGAATTAAAGTGTACAAAGCGTATCAGACATTCCACAAAAACAGACAAAACTTTGTTCTTAATGAATAATAAAGCAAGCGAGCTGCAAGATACTATACATCAGTTCAAGAGTCTGAATCTCGGTTCCTATAGACAGAGGTCCCTTCTCAGTTTAATCAGTCTGGTAAGTGAAGGAGAATGAGCCATACTTCCCAGTACGGTTTTAATATTTTTCAGATTCATATACTTATTGTTACGAGTTCCTCGCCCATGTCAAGTGCTAACATAAAGAAAATATTTATCTTCTTTAAAGAAAGATCATGTACATGTTTGCATTTGAGAAAAATAGTCTATTAATGCCTTTTTTCATCACCGCTTTATATGAACTTTTATTATAGAGTTTATGTAATGTACTGGAATTCTTCACACAAGTAAATGAACTGTTAAATTACATATTAAATCATATTTCTTCCTTCAGACTACATGGTAATCAATTAAACACACACCAAAAAATAAAATTACATACAGAAAGAATTTCCAAAAAGTACTAAAGATTTATAAATCAGTCTTCTTCCGCCATAATGATCAGACACATAAACGACTATGGCTCTTATGGGAAATAATAAAAATCTGCAGGAACGTTTTACCCGTTATTTGCTTTATAGAAAAAGCCCCTCTGAGAACAGCCGAAGCATGACTACAGAAAAATAAACAACATTCTCTTTAATTGTGACAGTTTGCTAGGTCTCCTCTGGCCCACAGAAGCTCGAAAACGATGTCACAGTCTGGGTTTGGCCCAAAGAAGTAGAACGACAGCTCCTCAGCTCACCCAGAGCAAGGTTTCTTTTTCAAGAAGCCAACAAAAGACACAGGTTCCTGTGTCTTCGAAATATAAAATTATAGCCTGGCTGGTGTAGCTCAGTGGATTGAGCGCGGGCTGGGAACCAAAAGGTCCCGGTTCGATTCCCAGTCGGGGCACATGCCTGGGTTGCAGGTCAGGTCCCCAGTGAGGGCCATGTGAGAGGCAACCACACATTGCTCTTTCTCCCTCCCTTCTCCTCTCTCTAAAAATAAATAAATAAAATCTTAAAAAATATATATATATATATATATATAAAATTATATTCATGAACATGGGAGCCCTTACAGAAAACTCTCTTTGCCTACAGCTTTCCTGGTTGTGCAGCTGCACCTTAGGTGGATAAAAAAATGAATAAATACAGGCAGCCGTGTAAGTACAGACTGAAGGGAACGCATTGACACTTAGCTGCGATAATTCAAGCTGCGTCTATATTGAGCTAAAAGCGGCTCATGGCAGAACTTAATAATTTACTTAGGTCACGCGGCTCTGAGGTCAATTCTGGGGAGCTGGAACAAGTGAACCTCCCGACTCCGTCGGACCCGTGGTGATGCCTGAGTGAGATATTTCCACACCTGCGTGTTCCGAGGGAGTACAGCCAAGAGGACACTGGTCACCTGCATCTTCCCACCATCCCTTCAGAGGTAGCAGCACCTCCTTCCAGTTACCCAGGCACTAACAGTTTAGGTGGGTTTTCACTTTCCCTGCCTTCTTCCTCCCCGACATGAAGTCCACCCTCAGCCTGGCTGTCTTCCAAGGGTCTCTGACATCAACACCGCCACCACTCCAGGCTCCCATCGCTTCACTGACCCCAGACAGCAGCTTTAATTCACATCACCCCAGGTGCTCGCTCTTTCCTTCTACACCAGCTATCAGTGTCTTTCCCTACATTAATAATAAATGGCATATTGAGTGCTTAACACTATCCAGAGCACTGTTCTAAGCACTTTACATACATTAACTCAGTTAACTTTGAGTCAGTTGCTTAATGACTCCCCCATCATGGAAGCGGGGACGGCTGCAAGTACCTGGGCATGGTTGCAGCCATGTTTAAACCCGCCCTCCAGGAGACAGGTCATCCAGTTACTCTCAAGTGTCCCACAGGTCTTGGTGACAGGAGACCTTTGGGCATGTACTGTGCAGCCCCAAACCATAAATGTGATTGTAACTTGCACTTAATGGCCTTGATATCTTGCTAAGCTGGTTTTACTAAGCTCTGTTCCCTGGAGAATGGAGTGGTCCTGAAGTTACCTAGGTCCCTCATGTCCTTTTAGGGCAACCTGCTCATGTCCTCTCATACTTAGTCTGTCACTGCTCTAGCACGTCCCAAGGGAATCTCTGCTTGTTCCACTGGCTGATGTGTAGTATAGGGAAACAGCAACCGTCCTTAATACGACTGCTTCACAAAACAAACATCACACTTTAAAAGTTAAGAATGTCAAGGTCATGCAGCTGATAAGTGACATAAGCAGGATTTGCTATGACAAAATGACAAAAGCCTCTCTGTCCTCCTTGTCCCATCCTTAACCATCCGTACCTCCGCCCCAGCACCCCGCGACCGGTATGAACTACTAAAGCCGGTCGGGCCGACTTCTCACTGCCTTGAAATGGGCCAAGCCCATTTCTGTCCCTCTGATTTCAGACGGCCCTAAAAATGCCCTTCCTCCAGTTTCTGCTTATCCAGTTCTTACCTAATCTTCAAAGCTAAATCAAGTCCAGCTTCTCCCAGGCAGGCTCCCCAGACTGTCTGGGGTTTTATTTCGTCCTCTCAATTGCTATATCAGTCACAGTGCCCCAGCGCAATTAAAGACTTAATTTTGTATCACCTTTTCTTCCCCCCAAATATACTTATTTACTCAACAAAAAAAAATTATTGAGGGCAAAAATATTCCTTTGAAAGGAATAGTGGATACTGGTCTAGAGGCAGAGGGCACAGCAGTGAACAGGGTGCAGGAGGGTTTGAGAAAGCCAACACTCGGTGGAGGGGACCAGAAGGGACAATAAATATCAGTTCTCCAGCAGAGAGTGTTTCAGAGAGAAAACAAGAGAATTCCATGCATTTCAAGAATAGAGAGGAGGATGGTGGGGCCAGGGAGAGCTCAGTAGCACACGATAACAGGGCTGCTTGATGATATCAACAAAGCCGTATAGTATTTCCAGCAGTGAGTGTCCAGCCAGCACAAATGCTGAGCACACTGGTGGCATTTCAATGCTACCAGAGCATTTATAGATTCATACTAAGGCTGCACGATACAGCTGCACCAGAAGAGAGTGCAATGATCTGTCTAACTGGGGATGAGGATAACGAATCGAAATAATTGGACTCAAAAGAATTACATTAACTCCCTGGGTACACTGATAAAATGAAATAATTATTAAACATCTCCTCCTGACTATTGTTATATAAACAGCAAAAGAACCATGATAGAAACATTCTGATAATAAACTGCCCACAAAATCATGCTTAGATGGTTGCCAGTTACATACCTCTGGTAGGAAAACCACAACAAACCAATTCAATCAACTCTCATAAGCAGAACACTTCTGAAATAACTGCGCTGCAGCAAGGAATTTCTGCAGCCTTAGCCAGCCTTAAAACAGGCCATCGTAGGTATTTGGAACCATCCAAACTTTTAAGGGACTTTCTGGTTTACATTAGACTCGCTTAAGAATCTATACATATAACTATGTAAGAGGGAATGGCTGACCCGTTACAAATCATTATCTCAAACACAAGCTTGCTCAGTGCGCCCCCCGGCTAGGGAGTACGTTCAAAGAAAAACAAAGGGATAGAAATCTGATGGCAGAGAAAAACACAGAGAGAGCAAAAGCTCCCTGCCTCATAGAAAATACAACCCTTTAAAAATGGACTTTTAATCCAGATGTTTCTCTCTAGTTTAGACTCTCTAATAATGCAGGACAAATTTACTGAATCTTTCACTGAGTGGAAACCATAAGAAGTCCTCCTACTCGAGCTCTCGGCAGGGAGAAATCACATTCCTCCATTGAGAGAGTTATCTTACTGAAACATCAAAATGGAGAGAGCTCTTGTGTAACCTAAATGGTTCCCACAACCCCGTCTAGACTGATAGCCAAATTCCTCCCAGAAGCCTCCTCTGATTGAACTCTATTATTCAACATCTCCTGGCCACATGGATGTTCGATGTGCGTTCTACTGGCTATGCAGTTGTCCTCAAATGGTTAATCTTCCTACCTAGACTATTAACTTCTCAAGGGCAAGAAAGTTTGATTCCATTCTACAGCCACCATTGCTGGCTGCCTGGACCCTGGCCCTGAATTCCTTCAAGAGTGCAGTGCTCTGCCCACAGAGAGGGGTGTTCAAGTTTATAGTTAGAGGTCCCCCGTCAAGGAAAAACCTGAACAATCTAGGGCCTGGCCAATCTAGGGGCTGATTTCTTCTGGCTGCTGACCATTTTACTGCATCTCAGTTTCAACACAGAGTGGACATTCAGAATCAAATTTACTCAAGTACACTACTAAATACCAATGTGTCATATTAACCAATTCCACCAGACAAAAGCCAAGGAAGGCAGTTGTCCAGATAACTTGGGGAAGGGAGAAACAATGATCTGCTTTTACTTGAATCACTTAGGGAGTAAAACAGGGCTCCTAATGGAGATTTCAGGTCCAGGAGTTTTATTAATGACGTGCTAATGCTTCCCTTGAAAGTGGATTTGCCATGTTCTTACAGAAAAATATTCAGGGAAAGCCATTTCACCTTCAACAGGGTAATAGTCCCCTACTCTGTGATAATTACAGAACAGAGTACTTTCAACCTGGAACTCCAGATAAGTGAAATGAAGTGGCCACAGTAACACAACCAACATAGCACCAAAGTCAAGCTTAAGCCTCACTCTCCAGGCTGAAGTCCAGCCTCCTTCCCACCATCTATCTCTCTGTACTTTTTTTTTCGGGGGGGGGGGGGGGTTGAAAAGCTTAAGTATAGCTATTGAATTGTATGATCCTGGGACATTTCAGAAGTTGCACATTGCAAGTACCTGGAACACAGGGACAACAACTTTTTAATGCATTTCACTGAGCTTGGGTTTAATACGCCAGCTTGTTGCTCGGTCAATGGCATATTTGATACTGATGTCCAAGTTCACTACTGAAAGAAATGTAAGTACCTTTGCACTCTGTTTTATTTTTTTTTCTTTAACCTGAAATCTCTCACCCTGATGCATTTCCTTTCTGAAACTAAAGTCCTACCACCAGCTAACAAAAAATTTCAAAATAACAATGACCGAATCCCCAAGCGAGCCAGCTAGACTCACCAGCAGGGACAGGTTTGGGGAATGGCTTCCCAAAGCCAAGGGCAGATCCCTCAAAGAGGTGGCACAGTAACTCCCTGTTCATGATGTTTTCTGCTCCTCGGCGTTTCACAGTCTGCACTCACTATCTCACTCTCTTCTGAACACAAAGTAATTTTTAGTAAAGAACAAGCCAGAGAGAACAACGTGCTCATGCGTGAGCTGTCCTTCATAAACAAAAGGCTACTCATCGGGAAGACTGAGCTGTAGGCGGTTTTTTCCGCCATAACTACACCTCCCTGGATGGAATAACGGAGGTGCTCCTGGGGGGCATGGGGAAGGTCAACCAGGTATGTGTAAGGAGAATCGTATTTTTCTGTTTTCTTATGTGCCATGTCAGAGCTACCTTATCATCGTCCTGACTTTGCAATGGGACTCCTCCGCCTCTGTCCCCACACCTGATAAGCAGTTCAGTAATAAAAGTGTAAATGAACTAAACTGGCTCCGCTTTAAAGAAAATCTGTGACAAATCCTCCCCATGATTATTTTTAATGTGGATAATTGTCCTTAACCTTTTGGAAGGTTGGGGGTGGGGCGGTGCCCATGCAGTGGGTCACACAGGGCCACAGGGCAAGTCGGATTTAGAAATGTAATTCATGGTGTATGTGGGATGTGGCCTTGGCATTGTTCCAGGTTCCCATACAGAGCTCTCTGGCCGCTCTCCGTGGAGAATCCTGTTCTTGCCCTCCTTAGCATAAGGCGATAACTAACCTGTGTCACTGTTACATGAATTGAAATCATTTGTTCCCTGGTGGCTCTCTCTCTGCACGTCACAAGGATAGGAATTTAATTCAGGATAATAAATGTTACCTATAAGAGATAAACTTTTCAATAAATCATTACCTGGGCACCTTCTCTTAAAATATTCCATATGTGGGGTCCCGGACAACCCAAGAGGAAAAACAAACTTAGCCAATTAACTGAGCAGATTTCCATACTTGCTCTCAGTATATGAACATCAAAATAAACTTTAAAATAAACAAACAAATAAGGCTTGGATTTTAAACTGCATATTCCACCAAGGTCTGGGCTAAGATTAGTGACAGGCCCAAGGTCACGAAGTCATTGACAGGGCATCTGCCCCGCCTAGGAAATACTGCAGCATCAGAGGGCTGTTTACATTTGCTGTTTGGGATAGGAGGTGGCATCTGATTGATTCTCAGTTGGAGGAGATACAAGTTCTCTAGCCTAACGGGCAGTAAAATAGGTCAGCAGATATTACTCAGAACGGATCAGACTCTTAAACCAGGAGGCACTGGGTTAAAGGGAAGGGCTGAATTTTGGAATCAGTCACCGGATACAAAGCCTGGGTGACTAGGGGAATCCAGAACACCTCACCTGCCAACCAACGACACGAAGTGGTGTAAAAAGAAGTTTCAGTATGTTTTTATGTTTTAATTTAAAAATACAGGACCAGATCACTACTAATATTAAAACTCTGTCACATACCCAAACCGTCCTTTATACCGCAGCCTCTCAAAAAAAATCCTACAAACAGCCCAGAGATCTTCAGCATCAAGACTGACTGGGATGAATTTTTAGAGCCCCGTTTGCACTTCTCGCATCCCCCCCAGAAGCACCACCAAAAAAGTCCTGAATTGCTCGGCTACACTTTTCCAAGGTGCAGGGTCTGGGTCCCGAGGGGCAGGGGGCGAGGCCTGAGCGATGGGGTGGGGGTGCCAGGACGAGTGTGGGAGCGCAGGGCACGGTCACGGACCGCCACTAGGAACCCTCTCCCCCAGGAGAATGCCCAGCCTACCCGCCGCAGGGGAGCCCCGCCTCCAGTCCTCCCCGCTCCCTCCGCAGGATCGCCCTGCAGGCTCTCCTGGTCCAGGCGTGACCGCCCCCACGCGGGGGAAATGCCCAGCTTTCGGTGGTTCCAAAAGCGGGAGATCTGTTCCTGTCCCGAAGATGGGGACCGGTACAGGGGTCTGCACGCCCTCCTTCCCGCTGTCTTTCTCCTGGGCTCTCTCACTGAGGTGGCCCGCCCTGCTGACTCCCCACAGCACCCCCAGTCTCACCGTCCCCACGCCCCCGGCTTCCCGCTGCGCTCACCTCGGCTCGCGCCCGCGCTGGTGGCAGTAGAGTTCCCGCAGCCCATCGCACCGCTGGCTGGAGAAGCGGCGCTGGAAGCAGGCGTCCGCAGGTCCTGGGGGCGGAGACGGAGGCGGAGGGCGGTGCGTCCCGAGCTGGAGGCCGGCGAGGCGCACGGCGGCGAGGGGCGCACGGGAGCCACCCCCTCCCACCGCCCACGCGCTCGGGCCAGGGCACGGCGGAAACCACGGAGCACCCTAGCTCTCGCCCTGCTCCGGGACCTACCGGGCCCACCCGTCACCTCGGCAACCGCGGCGCTGGCCAATCCGCAGCCTCCTGAGGGCTCTCTGGCCAGGCATTGGTAATCATTAAGAGGGGGCGGGAGTTTAAAGGGTTAGGGGGCCCGGGCTAGGCTGAGAGGTGTGACCGGCGCGAGCGCGGGGCTGTGTCAAAGGAGCCCAGGATGCTCATGTGCTCACCCAGCACAACCTCTCTGCCTTCTCGTTTTCCTCGCCACATTCCCTCCTCCTCCAGGATGTGGGGAGCAGAGGAAGTGGCAGGGAACACCTGTTTTGCGCACAGTGGGAGCTCAATAGATGTTATTGACTAAATAATGTTCAGATCTGAAGCTAAACTGAAATTCATGTCTGCTTTAACGGAAAGCTATTGCATCTCTCTGTCCTCCTGTTCACACTGGCTAATAAAGAATATAAATATTCCCCACATTGGTCATATTAACTTATTCCACTTTAAGATAAATGCCACAATTTTGATAACCTGGGTACAGGACCTCCACTCTGAATTAATGGCAGAACTGTGAATTTACAGGGTACCCTTCAACCTAATAGTTGGGCAAGTGTTACTGGAATCAGATTGTCTGAGTTAAAATCCCTGCTCTCAGCACCGTCCCTTAACTCATTAGTATATGGATTGTTCTACCTGTAAAATGGCAATAATAACTCAGCTGCACATGTAAAGACCTAACACCGTGCCTGATCCTAAATAAATGCCAGGTATTCTTTTTCTTAAATCTATTAGAAGTGAATACTAATTTCCTGAAGGTAAGGACTAGCTGATTCATCATAATGTCCTGGCTCATAGTACAGACTCAGGAAGTGTTTTGTGAGATGAATTCAAGCCAGAAATTAAATCTCCATCTTAAATCCCTTTAATATTTATAGAGAGCCTAGCCTGTGCCAAGTTTTTTGTGACAATTAAGTCCCAAGGATACAAGTATGTGGGGACCAGTCAATTAATTACAATATAGCAGCGGTGTTTCCAGAGGGGTGCTATAGGGGACTATCAGCTGGCCACCAGAAATACTCTGGCTTGTTTCTGCACTTTCTAACACAGGACTCCAGCCCTAAGACACTTATAAGAAAGAAAAAAACAGACCATGACATCCAGGAATGGGCCCGACCCAGCTAGGCCTTCGTGTTCTCCCTTTAAACACAGTTACACAGACACCAGCATCAGACAAGGCCACTCGGTAATCTTGTTGAAGTGTGACAAAAACAAAGTCACCGGTGAACCACAGAAACCCTGAACGTCACCCAGTCCTGACTCATGTGAATAACGCTGCAATACTTGCTTACCGGTTACCATTTTAGCCTCAGTCAAGTCTGCCTGCCTTACAGATGAGATTTATTAAGAATATTCCGCCCGGCTGGTGTGGCTCAGTGGATTGAGTGCGGGCTGGGAGCCAGAGGGTCCCGGTTCGGTTCCCGGTCAGGGCGCATGCCTGGGTTGCGGGCCGGGTCCCCAGTGGGGGCCATGTGGGAGGCAACCATACATTGCTCTTTCTCTCTCCCTTCTCCTTTCTCTGAAGATGAATAAATAAAATCTTAAAAAAAAAAAAAAGATATTCCACTACTGAATTGCCCCTGCTTCCTGACAAGGTCCAATCCGGAAAAAAAAAAAAGGGTTCTGCTTTTTTAAACCTTAATCAAAATCACCTGACTTAAGCCCAACCCTGTAAGTTCCTTTCTAACACCCCGTTACTGAGCTACCTCATGGTCCCCAGTGGTGTGCATTGTCTTTCACTGCAGTGAGGAATAAACCCAACTTGTTAAACTACCAGTGCGTTCTGGGTGGTCTTTGGCTGGAGGATGTTGACCCTTGTAAATAGTATGCACTCTGCCATATAAGGTTAATAGGGTGTGTTATCTCTCCATTTTTTCAACAAACACTATTGAATATGTCCTTTGTGCCAGCCACTTTTCCAAATGCTTGAGATGTAGCAGTGAACAAGCCACAGAGGAAAAATCTAATGGGAGCAGACAGATCGAAGTCAAACAAAAGATAATTTCAGATATTAAAAGCTCAATGGGAAAAAAAATGATGTAGGGCACTAGAATAGGTGACAAGGGGTAAGGGAAAAGATGCTATTTTAGGCAGCATAGTCAAGAAAGGCCTCTCGGAGAACAGGGTGTTTCGGCTGAGCTCTGACCAACGGGAGCAAATCAGATGGGAAGACAGAGGAAGGAGCATTTCAGGTGGAGGCAATGGCAAGTGTGAAAGCCCTGAAACAGGAACATGCTGGATATGTTTCATAAACAGAAAAGAGTCAGGATGGCTGGGCTAAAGCAGCGATGGAGGCGGGTAGTTGGAGACGTAGGCCAGATCACCCTGGGAATGATGGGCTTTGTAAGGAGTTCACACCTTACAAAAGGGCAACGCAGTCACTTGATGAGGCAGCATATGGTAAGTTCCTCTTAAAGTGTCAGGCATATAATAATTGCCCCATAAATGGCAGTCCCTCTCCCTGATATGGAGTGAAAGAGTAATCCAGTGTTTCTTTTTTCCTTTTTAGGACTTTGTTTTACTTTCTAGAAAACAGTTGATTGCATTTGGGTGTTTTCAAAAAACAGTGATTCAAAAGAAAATTATGAATGCCTGCCTCATTTCCTGACTGGTCAATTTTAGCTTTTTTCTCTGTGCCCGTTGAATCATACTGCTAGCTGTTGTTTTCATTCTTCAACCGAGAGCTGATGCGGTGTGAAGGCGAGAGGTGTGTGACTGAAATTGGTCTGATAAGAAAAAGAAAGCAAGAGGAAAGAGAACATGGGCTTAAATCAGTCTCAACGTTCTTGATTTTTCTTCCATAAAAGTCTCCCTAAAGAAGTTTACCAGCCTGAGTTTTATTTTTGTTTTTCTTTTATTCCCCCTTGACACGAAGCAAGGTGACCACCTCAGCTCTGAGTGACACATCCACACACAACAATCTCAGCAACAGAAAAGGGCCTTTTGCCCTTCCTGTCCCTTTTTAAAGCCAGGACACTTCCTCTCCCATCTCATTGGCCGGAATTGGGTCATACTCCTCCTCCTGAGCCAACCACTGAGAAGGTAAATAGGATGGTTGTCATTGGCTCTGGTAAGTTACAGTTTACCCCTCAGTCTGGACAGGGAGTACAGGATAGACACCTGAACAAAACTGGGGCTTTGCTGCCCACTCCCCCCAAAAAAGAGGGATGGGAATAATTAAAATCTATTTCAGTAGTTTAATAGATACACAAGTGCACCCCAATATCTAGTTGTGTTCTGGATTATCCTTTCTACCCCCTTTGAAGATGGACATGGACATATGACTAGCTTTGGCCAATGAAATGTGAGTAAAAGTGAAATATGACTTAGAGGCTCTGTGAGTTCTGGTCTGCTGGGAGTCAGGAGTCAGAAATACAAGAGATTTATTATGGGTAATGTTTGAAAGGTACAAGGGAAAGAGATCAGAAGCAGGCTGGGAAAGCCTTCAGGCCACGTTGCAGATCTGACCCCCATGGGGGAAATAAGAAGAGAGTTACATAAGGAGGACTGGGTAGGAAGAAGTTCTAACTGCAGTGCAGCTCTGAGGAAGCCTTGGCCAAGGCCGATGGAAACTTCAAATGCAGATTGCCTGTAAGAGTTAGGGTAGCTCCAGGTCGGGGGGAGATGGCCAGGCCCCTAGGAACCGCACTGGGCTGCCAGCTGCCCAAAGAGATCTTGACCTGGAGTAGAACACAGCAGCAGATCCTGAAAGTTCCAACAGCTGGGGGCTGCCTGCCAACTCCGCTGCTCATAGCAGATTCTCTCCTAAGTGGAGATCTGAGCAGCATGCCTCCAAGCCTGCTGCACGAGGAGGAGCTCTTGATCTCAAATGCCAGACTGTCCAGCTGCAAGGACCTGGAAGCACAGGTGGAAGAGTTGCATCTGCCATCAGCCTGGATTACTAAACTGCTACATCAGGCAGGTCCCCACCCACAGCCACGCAGGTCCTGCAACATGAGCAAGAAAAAACCTTCATTGTGTTTAAGCCACCAGGATGTTAAGATTGTGTTATCATAACATGCCGCATCATATCAAATCAGAGCACAGCTTTTCGTACCCTGTCATGACACAAATACAGCAGCTACCTATAACTGCTACAGGATACATGTTCAAATGCATTGGCATGAAGTTGGCCCCAGTGTTTTCTTGTGGTGATTTTTATCTCACATCTGTGGCTGTGTCCCCTCTTGCCCTCCCAGAGTGTTTATTTGCACTTTTTCTTCATCTCTTGATTTGACTTGTGCCAGATTTGTTCATTTTATCAGAGTTTGCAGAACCCGCTATTAATTTTTTTAACTATCTTTCTCATTTTGTTTTCAATTCATTTATTCCCAGTCCTCATCTTTATTATTTTCTTCTTTCCAACTTCTTTGAGTTTACTCTGTAATAACTTCTTGAGTTAAACACCAAACTCATTTATATCTTTCTTTCTTCTAAATATTGCTTGTGCTGCCTCCCAAAAGTTTTGATATTTTGTGTTTTCACTGTTGTTCTGTTATAAATACTTTATAACTTCCATTACCTACTAATCCAGGAATCGGTGAGAACTTCTTTGTTTCCGAATGCATTTCTTTTAAAAAGGTATTAACATTTTTACTATTGATTTTAATTTGCCTTGGAGAGAATTATCACTATGAAAGTGGTGATTTGAAATATATTGGTACTTCTCTTGTAATTCTCCTTATTTCATATTTGGACATGTTCCAAAACATTTTCTTATGGGTTATGCTATTTATTCAGCCCATAAATGACATTTTTAAACAGACAACACTGACTATATGTATTTCATATCTTTCCAATGGAACCGTGAGCTCCTTGAGGACAGAGATGGGTCCCATACTATTTCTTTACTGGGCTGGGACAGCACTTTTGTGTGAGTGTAAATGGAGGGGGGCGAGGGGAAGAGAAAGAAAATCTTTGTAAAAACATTTTTTGAGCCCAACAGCCATTATTAATCCTAGGGCTGGTTTTTCAACACAACTTACATCATTTTTTTGAAAATGATAATACCTGTTTGAGCTGTCAGTCAAACACTGGTCAGGCACATTGCTAAGTACGTTGCATCTCATTTAACCCTCATGAGAAACTCAAAGGCTAGGTTTTGTTGGTTGGTTCACAGACTTCATTGGAAGACTAGGAACCCAGCCTGGGAAGCAGTCAAGAAGCAAGAGAGGCTGGGCAGTGGGGACCAATGCAGCCTTGGTGCACTGTGCCTGTCCTGCCCTTATCCACCACTGTCACTGTCACACGCCCAACCCCAGCCTCACTTACCTACGTGCCACTCTGTCTAGATTCAACACCCAAGGAGGGAAGATCCAAGGTCAGATGCTGTGTAGGCTCGGAGAGAGAAAGAAGCTGTCCTCACTTCAGTTGAGAGAGGGGTGGGAGTCCTCTGAAACAGGAGGTGGTTTTCCCCAACCTTGAGAGAGGGTTCACTTTCTGAGCAACTGAAAAAAGCAGTTGCCCACTATAACATATAGTGTTTGATGGAAGAACGTCAAATCCAAGGCTCTCACTTGAGAGGGAGGGAGAGAGCAAAGAGGTCTTGCTCGCCATTGCTTTATTAGTTAGCAGAGCAAGAACTTGAGCCCATGGCTTCTCGTTTCCTGCCCAACTCTCTCGATGATCCTGTTCTGCTTCTTTCATCCTGAAAGACAGACTGGAGCAGTGGCATCTCCCTGACTTGTCCTCCCTTGTGGGTATTATCCCTCCTTTGGGAGGATGAGAAGTGCCAACTTTGGGGCCTCCAATAATTATCAGGTCTCAGAGGCAGCTTTGGTTCTGAAAACCTAGAGTTTGCTGAGGCTCCCAGAGTGTTTGCCTGGGGAGGCTGCATTGGAAGGCACTTAGCAGGGAGCCTCTTCATGGGTAGGAGAGACAGATAGCCATGTTTTTTTTCCTGGCGCCTGGCCACAGGCGTACTTCCTGGAGCGGAAGCTTGGCCTCAGCGGTTGCCACACACCCCCTTCTCTACCCTACAGCTTCCAGGGCTTTCCAACCTCTCTGGTTCTTGGTTTCCTCCCTTTCCGGTTCAGATCAACCAAAAGCAGACCTGAGCTTCCAAGAGGAACTTTACTAAGAAACCAAGAGAGAATAGCACCTTACACAGTAACTTTTTAGTATAGACAAGGATAAATTTACACAATCTATTCCAACTATGAGATTACCAGGAATCCGAAATTCCATCTTCCCAGCCCGAAGGCCATTTTCCCCTTGTCCCCCCACCCCCACTCTGGTATCCCTCTGCTTGGCAGGAGTGGCTAAACGGCAATCCCTGTCCTCCACTGTCCTGATGCAGCAGATGGGCATGCCCAGATGGAGAGTGTTTCCAGGCTCCCGTGTTGCCCATCAACCCCCTCACCCTTGGGTGAGATTTGGCAGAAGCAAAACAAGAGAACATTGGCTCATGGAGCTGATTGTACACAAGTCGGGACAATCTCAGCTGTGCTTTGACAAGATACTGAAAGTCGTCAGGACTCAGCCCCATTCTCAGGTCCCACCTGGTGACTCCCGCTGGCATCAAACTCTCCATATCATGGTGGCAAGATAGCTACAGCAACTCCTCTGTATGCTCAAGTTCAAAGCCAAAGAGTAAGCTCTTGCCTCTTTTCTGGCAGTTCCTGCTAAATTCCCAACAGTCATTCTGACAGAGCCAGGGCAATTTGATTGGCCAGGCTTGCTCCACCCCTATCACTCCATCCAGATGGCAGGGACTAAGAGAGGAATAGGAAGAGGAGAGCTTGGTCAGGCCTCAAGGCCGGCTCCCCTTCCCTTTCCACTCCCTGCACTAAAGAGTGCCTTTTCAGGATGTAAATCTGATCAGATCACACACAATCCACCCCCCTCATGTTCCTGAGGATCTTCAATAGCTTCCCATTACTCTTACCATGAAGACAAAAGTCCTACCCTTGGCTTGCTTGGTCTGACCTCCATCCACTTCCCCTTCTTTCGTGACTTGTTCAAGTCATGTCCCTCCCACTACTACACCCTTGCACTGGCTGCCCTCTGCCTGGAGCACTCTTTTCTCTCCTCTGCCTGATTAATTCCTGCTTGACTTTCAAACTTTGCAAAGGATTACTTCTTCAGAGAAGCCTTGTCTCCCCTCCCTGACGAGGTGAGATGTCCCCATTACACAGCCTCTCCATCCTCAAAGCTGTTGTCACGGTTGCAGCTCTAGGTTTCTCTGTGGTTCTTAGCGTAACACCGTCTCTCCCACTGGGCTATCCATTCATTAACACAGAGATCAGACCTGGTTTGGCTTCATCATTGTTTCTCCAGCACCTGGCTCCATGTTTGGGCGAAAGCAGGAGCCCAGGAATATGCGTGAGCATCCATCTGGGCCTCCATGTTGCTGACCCTCTTAAAAAGGAGACAGATAAAAGAAAGGAAAAAGCCTCCAAATCACCAGTTTGGGTAAATGCAATGAAGATAGATAGTTGGCCAACATAACAGGCGGAGATTAAAACATAAGTGGAGAAGCTACTTTGATGGTGATGTGACATTTTAGGTGGCACCTGAGGATAGGAGAATGCTGGGCTCCTGAGGCATCTTGGCTTTGTGATTCAGAGAGGACCCCCTCGGGGCATCAAGACTCGGGCTTACAGCCAATGAACAGGTGGAGCCCCAATGGCGAGGAGTCAAGTGTGCTAAGCAAACTTCCTAGAACTTCAGAGCAAGAAGGGGTCCCAGGAACTGTGGTCGAGCGCCCTACCATCAAGTATCTGGTGAAACCCCATTTTAGATCTCACACTATGTATATACTTCATTTTGTCTAGGTTGATGTCTGATTCGTGTGCCATTTTTAAAGGGAAGGGGACGAGCTGAAGCCAAACACAGGCATGTGACTTCAGTCTCCTCCTGAAACATCCTTTTCCCTCACCAATCACTGCCAGCCCTCACAATTGGATGTTACTACATTTTTTAAATTGACAGAATGTTCACGTAACATAAACATACAATTTTAAACTGTACGACTTGGTGACGTTTAGCGTTCGTGATGTTGTACAGTCATCTCCGCTGTCTAGTTCCAAACCCTTTCGTCACCCCAAGAAGGAGCCCTGCACCCATTTGAGCAGCCACCCCCACTCCCCACCCTCATTCTCCATCTCTGGCAACCACCAGTCTGCTTTCTGTCTCCATGGGTTTGACTATTCTGGGTATTTCACATAAATGGACATGTTATTGCATTCTTTTTCATTCTTTTAATCCTTACCCAAGGACATTTTTTCATTGCTTTTAGAGAGGGAGGAAAGCAGAGAGGAAGGGAGAGAGAGAAATATTGATATGAGAGAGAAACATTGATTTGTTGCCTCTCACATGCACCTGGACTGGGGATGGTGTGCACTCAAATCGGGGATTGAACCCACAACCTTTTGGTTATGGGAGGACGCTCCAACCAGCTGAGCCACATCCGCCATGCGGATGTTGTTGCATTTTAAATTAGGGTGTATTCCACCGTACTTTGACATGATCAAAGCTCATGCATTGCTTTGTGCTCCCATGAACTTACGGACTGAATGGATCCAACTGAGATCTAGCATAGAAGGTTTTACTCAAGTCAATGGTTATTTGCAATGATGAGGAGAAACTAGGAACAGCTTTCCAGCAGGCAGGTGACAAACCTGTTGCCTAATGAGCACCATGGCGAACGTTTAATAGACATGTAAAATAAATAATGTTACAGCTGTTCTCTGAAACAAACTTTTAAGTAAATGTCCTCATTTCCTTCAGGGAATCATGACCATCTTCCTTGGGTGGCTAAGCATTCAGGATCTGAAAAACATCTGCCGTCCTGCGCAGAGTGGAGAAGCTTCCCCCAGTGAATTAAGAGATCAAGCTAGAATTCAAACCGTAACCTGGAAGTAACATGCCTGGAATTATTTTTTGTGTATGTGGGTTTTTAACATACTATTTTTGAATATTGGAAACATGGTCGAATCATCTTGACAGCTTCAGAAAAAACAGGCAGAGAGACTCTCTCAATGTTATATACTCATTTACAAATGTAATGTTAAACTTGTAAGTGCCCTTTTATTTAAATCAAATTTAAGATCACATATTTTAAATTATAAAGTGTGGCCCTGGCCGGGTAGCTCAGTGGGTTAGAGCATCATTCCCCATATGCTGAGGTTGTGGGTTCGATCCTTGGTCAGGGCACGTATAGGAACCAACCAATGAATGCCAAAATAAATGGAACAACAAATTGATGTTTCTCTCTCTCTCTCCTTCTCTCTTTCCACCTCACCCCTCCCTATCTCCTTTCCTCTTTCTCTAAAATCAATCAATATTTTTTTTTTAATTATAAAACACTACCAAACCTTCAGGAAACCCAGGAGTGACCGTTTAGATGCATATACGTGAAGTCTCCATTGCAACAGACTGTTACAAGTTTACTTTTTAAAGATAGGATGTTAACAGCTCCATCCTTGTTTCTCTAAACAGGAAAATAAACGGAAACTTGATACTGAAATTCTGAAATCTACATTTCTCCCAAAAAGTCCTTTTCCTCCAAAGGAATTCCTTTCCCGGCCAGATTACTGTTTCACAGACTGCTTTAAATGAAACCAAATGAGCTGCATTCTCACCCCTTGTGATTGCCTTGCAAATGTATTTGAAAGCCAAAGCGATGTATTCCAACGTGCTAAAGAAACTTTTTCTTCAGTTACAACACCATCCTTTCCAAGTGTATTACTGGCTAGTCGTGGAGATTAGTCAAGCCTTTATGCTAGAATCTCAAAAATTTGGCTGACGCAGCTGGACTGTCAATATCACGTCTAAATTTAGTTGCTAATTGGCCTATCAAATGGCTTTGTCGCCATGACTAACTAAACAATATACATAAATGGTTACGATTAAATTGCTTGGAAAAGAAGGAGAAAACTGGGAGGTGAAAAGGGGACATTTAATCATTAGCTAAAGCACAAGGAATCTGAACTCCTGTGTCTGGACTCGAAGGGATTGCTGAAGGACGTGACTTCCAAATTCAGGCCCTTTTAATAGAGGAAGATGTGTCAGGATTCAGAGAGAGAACGAGGGACATCGTTTTCTGCTTTTAAATGCTTCAATAAATGATGTGGCTCCTAGCTTGAAGATCTTAAGATGTGATCTCAGATACAGTGCCTCCAGCTAGAACTGTAGATTAAAGCTGCGTTCTGAGTCCCAGTTTCTTACAGACTTTCAATCCACCCACCTTGTGTTTCTCCCGTCTCCCCTAGAACTGACTGCTTCCAGCCGCACCAGGAATCAGAGGTCTCTCTACTATACTCTGTCTAATTCCGCAGAGATTTCATTTTCTAAACATCTTCATAATAACCCTGATGAACACTCTTATTATGTTTAAGATTGAACAGCAAAAAGTTGAAGGCTTGGGACTTTGGAGCCAGGCAGACATGGTGTCAACTCCTGATATTTATAACTGAAAAATCTAAAGGCCCCTAACCTCTTTAAACCTATAGTATGGCCTTAATCTAAACTACAGACGGCACAGATTCTAGAGCCAGACAGCCTGGGTGCAAATTCAGATTCACCACTGACTACCAAGCTGCTGAGTCACTCTCTCTGTCTCAGTTCCCTTGTTTGTAAAAAAGGAAAAATAATAGTACCTACATCAGAAGGTTGCCCTGAGAATTCAATGAGCTCATATACGTAAATCACTTCATCAACAATGGGACACAGAGAAGACTTTGCTCCCCAGGCCCTGCCTTGCCCCACACCTGCCCCCTCACCCCCACACCTAACCCATCCTCTTTGTAGCTACCTCTGGTGACCGTATTCTTCCCGGGCCAGGCCCTCTGGCAGGCCATTCAAGGAGAGGTAATAAGCTCTTTCTGAGTCTTTTGGGGCCTGGATGGCCTTTAGCTCAGAACAGTCCACATGCCAAAGGGACGCCTTCTGGGAAGGCTCGTTCTGAAGCCCTTCGCCTCCTCGGCAGGTCTCCTCCTCTTTTCCTGGGAAGAAATAATTCCTCCTCCCTGCACGCTTTAGGCACATTCCTGACCACATGGTATCATCGTGTCCTGTTTACCTCTGCCCCCCCTCAACACACACCATCATCACTAACATACAAATTCCACCAAGCAAAGGTTTTACCCAACTTTGCATTCCCGGAGCTTAGCCAAATGCCTGGTAAGCCCTCAGTCACCTTGAGCTAACTTTCTCTGAGGGATGCTAAGCCAATGTTCACTGAGTCATAGAGTCAGCCGACCCAGTCAGAGAGTGTTCCCGGGATTTGGGGAAGGGAAGATCAGGCAGCATTGCCTGACTTTCTCAATCCTTAGTCTCCCAGGAACTTGCTTTTGAAATGTGCAGCCAAGCAGCAAAAAAATCATTGGAAAAAATTACAGCTTTGGAGTCCCCGGTCCCCATGAAGCACACGGGCCTGGTACGTGAGCTTCTCTTGCCATCCGGTGAGCTCTCTCTCATTGGCCACGAGAGACCATGACCTAGATTTCCCTGCACAGTTAATTGGAAATAATTCCCACCTTTTGGCCCAGAATGGAATTCTTATCCTCCACAGCTTGCCAGGGACATGCACGAAACCCTTTCAGGTTCTGCAGTTGGAAGTGGGGACTTGGCCCTCAGGTCGCCCCAGTGATTGGTGCTGGGAAGTGCTGCAGCAACATCACTGAGAACGAACCACACCGCACAGGAGACAACCTAGGGCAGCGAAAGTCAAATGAAGGCGCTTAAAGTCAGCAAATCTCTTCACTTGCCATGTCACTAGAGTTGGACCACTGGAGTTATCGCGTAACGTGGCCATGCTCACTGAAAACGGGGATGGGCATTGCAGCCCCACAGCACCTGCAAAAGTGCCCGAATGCACTTTTTCTGCAGGTAGGCACATTCCACCTGGGCCTTAGACTCCACCCCCTGCTACCAGAAAAGACATCTCACTTCTACCACTTTCCTCTCTCCCACGGATAGCACCAGTTTTTACCTCTTCTCTGGCTTTAATAGGGTCGGTATCTCCCCCAGTAGTAGAAATAAATGCTACTGTTTGGCTCTATTTCCACTGCTCTTTCTAGCTGTTCTCACTGCCCCAGTTTATGGCTGCCCCCTGTGTCTCCCTGATCTCTGTGCCTACTCATCATGAGTATTTTTGGAGTATCTTCTGGGACCACCAACCTCTGGACCTCTTGTCAGGTAGTGGGACAGCTAAGTCTCTACTGTTCACGATCCTATTAGTTACTGCTGCTTGCCCCTGAAGTCAGCTTAATGAATATACTAGGTGACGCTAGTGGATGCCTCTGCTTTTGGCCTGCCCACCATGTCTTCCCCCTCTATCTATCGAAGAATCCGACTTTCATTTGGGTAACTCCTCACCTCCCACTCAATGTGGTCCTGATGGGACTATAAGCCGTGACACGTCACCAAGGAGAAGTGGTTGAGGAGTGAGCTGTTATCCAGGCCGGGCCAGGGATCTGCCTCCTGAGCACATGACACAGGGTGGAAAGCAGCTGAGTCATCTCATAGCAATGCTCAAAAGAGCCCGTTCGTGGACTCTCCAGAGCGTTACTTGTTACTTTTCTCTAAGGCCTGCTGTTAACTGAAATAGTTCAGGCACTTCACCAGGACCCAAGTTCAAGGTGAAGATGATTTTGATAGAAGAGAATCATTTTAGCTTTAAAAAAAGTTTATTTAATTTTAATGACTTTGCCCTTATGTATCTATGACAGATTTCTCCTTTGTGTAAAACTGTGATTTCTTTTCAATCTATCTCATTTTTTTCTTAAGTTGATCTGACTTCATTTGTAACTGTAACCAAAGAACTGTAACTGATATAGTGCCTAAGAAATAGATTAACTAATGAATGTGTCTTCAGGAACCAAGTTAGAAGTGCAAACTAAAATACACAGTTCTTCCATAGTTTTCATAGTTGTACTATGCATTCTCACTCTGTTCAACTTTTTAAAGTGGCAATTTCCAAAATGAGATAGTCTCATGGCTGAAAACATCCCAAATGGAATCTGTGAGAATGTTCTTTGAGTGCTTCAGCTTCTATTCCAGCTGTTCTTGTGTGTGTGTGTGTGTGTGTGTGTGTGTGTGTGTGTGTGTGTGTGTGTGTGTGTGTGTTTAGTAAAAAATATGTTTAAAGGTCTTTTGGGTTTTGATTGCTTTTCAGTTTGGAAGATATAACGTGGTTAATAAATAAAGCCCAACCTTCACGCCTTGGAAGCTCATCATTTCTGCGGCTCATCACAAACTAAGAAGATGTTCAGGTTGGAGGGGGCAGGCGCCTTCCTCTAAGCTAAGAAACTCGATGGATCCAATGTTCTCAAGTCACCTCCCCCACATCATTTGCAATCTTCACTAAGGGAGAAAATGGACTCTAACGTCTATTTCTTTCATTGGGGCTCTTGGCAAGTCTTAACTTGATCAGCCATGACTCACCCTGCAGAAAAACAGAAAAATACTTTTCACTGCTGGTGGATGACGAGCTACTAATACTGGGGTGGCAGGGGGACAAGGCGGCGGGGGGGGGAGGAGGGGGGGTGGGGAGGCGGCGCAGAGAAGCTCCTCAGCAGATTTATGGACTTTCCATTGTTTCCTAGAAGCCTATTCAAACCTCCACCCACACAACTTTGGATAGCGTTTTCGACAATAAAGCCTTCATCTCTTGACAGGGAAAAATAGTTAAGGGCTCAAGTTCAAGGTAAAGATGGTTTTGATAGGAGAGATATAATTTTTGCTTTAAAAAAGGGAGGTATTTCATTTTAACTACTTTGCCATTATCACCTGCTTATCCGCGAACATCAGATGTTTGTTCTCTGCTCTGCACACAGACCCGTGAGGGCCACGGTTAGACAGCTTCGCTGCTCTGACGCTTTCTCAGAAGAAATGTCTCCTTGTTTTCATGATAAATTCTACCCATTATCTTCCATACTTGCCACTAGTTGCCAAGGAAACTTTTCTTCCTTGTGTGTATAGCAGAATCTTATTGTCATTTTTTAAAAAATCTGTTTGGGGGCAGCTGTATGTTGTATTTCTCCTTCTCGTCAAGCAACAGGAAGGAAAACATAGGGTCTGATCCTAATGAGGAAAAGTTTCAGCCAAACATGGAAATGATGCGTCTTAAAACATGTTTTGCCATATGAACTAAAACAGTGGTTTCTAAATGATAGTCCGTGGACCAGCTTACATCAGACATATTGATAATAGAGGAGCTTCTCTGAAAAGTATAACGTCCAGGCCTCACCTGATCCAATGAATCTGAATCATTGTAACGGAAAACAGATGCATTTGAAAGACTGAAGTGGAGCTGCATAAAAAGGTGTTCAGAAGACAGAGGCCTGGAAAAGCAAGTTACAGAATGGTAGATGTAGGACAATTACACTTGTGGCGGGGGAAAGATATAAATGAGCATATGGTTATATTATGCACTAAAAGTTTTTGGAAGGCAATACACAGTGGGGTTATTCCAGGAAGCACAGAGTGCCGGAGAGGACATTTGCATTTCAGTCCTTAGGGCTAATGGTATCTGTTTTTTAGTTTTCAGTTATAGTTTACATTCAATATCATTCTGTACTAGTTCCAGATAAATGACAGTGGTTAGAAAGCCATGCACTTTACATAGTGATTTCCCCAATGTTTCGAGTACCCATCTGGCCCTGTATATAGTTACTACGATATTATTGACTGTATTCCCTATGCTGTAATCTACCTCTCTGTGACTATTCTGTAACTGTTAGCAGTGATATTGGGCCTCAGTTCTTGAGTTTAGCAAAGAAAGGATTCAGAGCCAAGGACGCTAGCACAAGAGGAAGTTTATTTAGCATACAAAGCAAAAGTACACTCCAAGGAAAGATTTGAGTAGGCTGCTCAGAGGGCTGCCTTGGCCTTTTAGAAACAAAGACACAGAGGCAGAAGAAGAGAGCCAGGTGGGCATCATGGACGCAGGAAACAAGTTACAGAGGCAAAAGAACGGCCAGTAGAGACACGTTGAGGGAGTTAGCCCAGACGAGCTGCCGCTGCCCACTGCTCTCCCGGTTGCAAGTCTCGTGAGAACCTTAGAGCTTAGGAGAAAGAAAGCAAAGATACACACCTACAGAAAGAAGGTGCAGGCATGCTCTAGAGAGAGAATTTTCACTGGGTTCTTTGTCTTATGATTTTTTATCTGTTTTCTAAAAGCAGGAATTTTAGGGGAGGTCTCGGGGGAGGATCTCAATAGAATATTCATCAGCTTTCCAGGCGTGTTTTTTAATATGCTGATTCATCAAAATGAGCCTATAGGGTCAGAGTCATGGTCTCTACTGATGGGCGTTAAGGTAAGGGGTCATTGGTCATTGCGTCTGGTTCTGAAGCCAGCCATGGTGTCACTTCGTCTGGTTTTGCCACTTTTCTGGGCCTGGAGCTGAAACACAATTGAGACCTAGATGTTATCTCTAGTTTGACCAAAACTCTGTGTCTATGGTCATGAGGGCTTAACGTTTAAGGGAGTCATCCATGCGAGAGAGAGGGGGAGGCAGTGAGTCAGGGTGCCAGATGGGGCCAGTTAGAATCAGCCATTTGTCTCAGTTTCCTTGTTCCGCTTGCCAAGGAATTTTCCTGGCTTCCTACTATCCTGCCTCGTGACCACCAATTGGTACTTCTAATCCCTTCACCTTTTTCACCCAGGCCTCCAACCCCCCTTCCCTCGGACAACTGCCAGTCCATCTTCTTTATTTATGCGTCTGTTTCTATTATGTTTGCTTATTTTCTTCTTTAGATTTCTCATATGTGGGTGGGCAAAAGTAGATTTAGATGACCAGCCATCATTACCTAAAAGATAAATCATAAGGATACAGAATAATAACAAGACAAATAATGAATAAATAATATAATAAATAATAATACAAGAATAAACTCTGTATTTCACGTACTCACAACTATAAACCTATTTTGTCCACCCCTGTATAAGTGAAATCATATGGTGTTTGTCTTTCTCTGCCTGACTCATTTCACTTAGCATAGAGAGGGCACTCACTTTCAAATTTTCATCCTTCTACACTTTTTGAATTATTTTAACCCCAAGCACATATTACTTTTGTCACTGAAATTAATTAATCAACAGTGGAAAATGTATGAAAAACTTCCCAGGGCAGTCTGATCATCAGCCAATTTCAGGGACCATTGCATCAGGTAAATGAGATAAAAAGTCCCTTAGTTTAATTTCTCAATTAAAGGAGTTGTGTTTTCTCTCAAGATGCAAGTTCTTCTAATTATCCTGTGAGTACCAAGCCTCAAGGAAGTGTTGACATCTGCAAGCACTCATCTACACAGAAAGTAAAGGAGAAGAAATGGTGAGGAATAAATAAACAACTCATATTGAAATCGGGAGGTGGAAACATTATAGTCCAAGGAGGAAAAAAGCCTCAAAAATACTTTTACAGGCATGGAAACTGAGAAACTAAATGCCTACCCACCATCTTATATGTTTCATACATAAAATGCTTTGTCTACTTCCTTTAATAAAAAGATCCATAAATCAAGCTAAATTTTTTACTGCTTTAGTTCTCTCCTGAAAAGTTGGATTTTCAGTGGCCAACATACTGTTATTTGTAAAAACTGTAGTTATTAGTTGATCTCATCACGTGGGCACTGGCTCACCTCATGCCACCACAAGAAGTGTGAGTAGAGGACAGTAGGATATTTTGAGGGAGAAAGACCACATTCATATAATTTATATTGTCATACATTGTTGTAATAAAATTGTTCCATTTTATCATTCATTGTGATTGTTAATCTCCTAGTGTGCCTAATTTATAAATTAAACTTTATCTTGCATATGTACGTATAGGAAAAACACAGTATACATAGGATTCAGCGCTATCCATGGTTCCAGGCACCCACTGGGGGTCTTGGGGCACATTCCTTGTGGATAAGGGCGGACTACCGTACCTTGGTTTATGCATCTCTTCCACGTGGCTGTTCCTGAGTCGCATCCTTTCGCAATAAACCAGCGATCGAGTAAGTCAAGGGTTTCTCTGAGTTCTGTGAGCCACTCTAGCGAATTAATCAGACCCAAGGTGGGGGTTGTAGAAACCTCTGACTTATTGCTAATCAGTTCGAAGTAAAGGTAACAACCTGGACTTACAGCTGGTGTCTGAAGTCCAAGGAGAGGGTCGCTGGAACCTGCACACTATAGCTGGTCATTCAGAAGTGCAGGTGATAACTGGCCCCTGCAGGTAGGGGTGGAGCACCCTTACAGGACTGAACAATTAACCTATGGGATCTGATGCTATTTCCAGGAAGGCAACATCAGAACTGAGGTGAACTGTAGAACACTCAGCGGGTGTCTGAAGAATTACTTGGTACTGTGTGGGAATCACCGCCCGCCCCCAGCACACACATACACATCGGAAACTGAACCTCAGAACCCTGGTTACCCCTTTACCCTCATCTACGTGTTGTGCTTAATGATTGGCAGCTTCTCTAACAAGCTTCCTTTTCTTTCTTTCCATCCCCTGTTCCCAAAGGCTTGTCACATGATCGCACTTTCAACCTCGGAGGCCATCTCTCCCTAGTCCCAGATGTCTCTCCTGAATTTTCCTGTTATCAATATTTTCAAAATGCAAACATGCCTAAATACGAAATGCCCACTTATAAACTGCTTTATAGTAAAACACAGTATAACATAATCCACAATACATTGAAAAGAAGGCTTTCAGACAGCCTCAAAATTGTTAAGCTTTTAGTAATCATTAATTCATCACTTTATGCATTCACTTAGCAAATGCTTGCTGCACACATATTATCTGCAGAGGGATACGCCCAGCCCTGAAGGACATGCAAAGAGAATAAAATCCACCTTTGCCCCTGCAGTTAGGAGATAAGCTATATACAAGCCTGAAACAATTATGTAATAATGCAAAGACAGCAGGTAACTGAGTGGTAAAAAAAAAAAAAGAGTTTTTTGCTGAAAAATTATTATCATTTAGAGAGGATGAAAATTACACTAGCTGGAACAATTTTCTAGATGATTTTTTTTCTAAATAAAATGTTTGCTTCAGCAAATCAAGTTTTTCAGACAAACTTTTCAAGGGCAAAATGGTAAGTCTATTTTGGAACGAGGAGGGTTATTTATAACAAAAAGAGTCAGAAAGTATTTGTAGAAGAAAGCAATCCCTTAGTTTCCATGGCCATCCCTTAGTTCCAAATGTCTTCTTATTTTTGTATTTTTCCCAAGAGAGCCAGGAAGCCTACAAGTAAATATGAAGCATGGTCCCAAATCATGCCTGCAACCTAGAATTCCAGAATGGTGATGGAGATGGTTTCCTTGCCATACCCTCTCTGTGTGTGTACAAGGTCCCCTTATCTACGAGACTGTGGTCACATTGACTGCAGACTGGCAGTTCCTCCGCCAAGTCCCCACAGGGTAAGCACTGTGGAAACCTCCTCACATCTGGAGCGGGAGAGAACTTTTTGAATTAAATCACCAAGAAGCCATACATGTGAAATCATGACAAAGGCACAGGAATTAACATAGAAATAAAGCTGTGCAATTTGTCAGATACATATGAAAATACAGCCCAAGAAAAAAGGTTGATGCTCATGTATTCCCTTCACTGTGTCATGCAAACAAGACCTAGAAGCTGAAGGTTTAGAGTCAGGGAAATGTGAAATAATCAAGTATCAAAAACCTCTACTTTGCCAAAGGTCACTTTCCTTGAGTAGTAAAAAGCATACTGTCTTTTGTTAATATAAATAAACAAACATATATATTTAAAAACCTGTTAGCTTTATTAAATGCTCCGCATCATTTAGTAGCCATAAAGCTATAACAAAATAATTTGGCTTGTCCCGAATAAATAAAGAGATAAGCCAGTTTTAGAGTTGAAATTGACAGCTTCATAAATGTCTTCATTTCTTCCCCAAATGCCAATTATTAACACCCTTGAGAGCAGGAAGGAAAGGATGTTGTGCAGATTTGTTTAAGGTATCACCTGGGCTTCCCAGAACATCCTCACGCCCAGGATTCTGCAGCATGTCTCTGTTCATATGCCTGGACTGGTCAAGCCAAAGATTTTTGTGATGGGCATTTACTATGGTTTCTACTTAGGTCTCCTGCTTTGCAAGAACGGCTTCTACCCCTGCTCCAGCCAGGTTGCTTCGCTGGTGGCCCCAAATTAGAATATCGAGGATAAGCATCTGACCCTTAAAAACATCTAAAATTACTCTGTCCTCTTGATTAATTGACTTCTTTATTATAAAACTACCTTTAGCCTTCTTTATTCCTGATAATGTAATCTTTGATCAGAAACCTGTTTGGAAGGGTATCCATAACAACAAACTCATATGAAGTTTAGCACCTCAGAGCTTATCTGACTTAATTATTTCAGGATTTTGATGGAGAATAATGTTAAGAAACAAACTCTAGATATTTTCCTTCTATATCCTAAGACCGTGGTTGACATCAAAAGGCATTTTCATGAAAAACAACTGTGGTTATTTCCACTGGCTCTCGCTTTCTTTCACTGAGAAGCATAAGGTTTAAAATTATCAGATGATCATTTCTCAGGGGCTTACCATATATGGTCATTAAATATTTGGAAGGCTTTTTATCTGATTTTGTCTTCATTCCAATGGTATATTAAATTCTGCCTCTCAAAATGTTTAAAAAAATTCCTTTGCAGTACCTTTTTTTTAAAAGTGTGGTAAAGTACATATAACATAAAATTCACCACATTAGCCATTTTTAAGTGTCCAGTTCAGCAGAGTTAAGTATATTCACATTGCTGCCCAGCTAATCGCCAAAGCTTTTTCCTCTCGCAAAGCTCTCCCTACCCAAAGGACCACAGCTCCCCGCTTCGGCCCCCTCGCCCCCGGCAACTACCCTTCTACTTCCGGTCTGTACAAATTTACCTTCCTTTTACTTTTTAAACTGTGTTTTACCTCATCAATATCAAAGGATTAATTTTTTTCGCAAAAATTGTAGACACTTTGGAAATGTACAGAAGTAGAAGATTAAATTCTTTCCAGCGCCAACTCTACACGCAGCCCAGAGATGATGACAATGAACAGCTCTGGGTAGATGAAGCTTTCCTTCTACCTGCGTTGCTTTAGGAAGGGATGGGGAGGAGCGCTGCACCACTCCCTCCCGAGGGAGCCCCCTGATCCCTGTGCCTCCAAATTTCATCGTCCTCTTCTGCCCACGTTGCCTTGGCCAAACTTCAGTCACAAGGCCCCAAGCACCTAAAAGGGAGGGTGGGAAACTTTGTGTCGCTGTGCCCCCGGGAGGTGAAGGAAATGGGTTTTGTGGGAACGCAGCAGTCTCTGCCACAGCCTCCTGCTCTCAGTCTTAGGCACTCCACCCTTTTCCTGGTGACCGCTTCCTGTGTTTCCTACTCATTTTCCCAAGCACCAAGCACAGCAGCGTTCCGTCGCCCCCAGCCCCCCAATCCACTGAGCCCATCACCTCTTCGCTGTCTCTGGTCCCACCCCCCACGTCTCCATCCACCTTTTCACTTGGCTTGGATGCCAAGTTCCACTATTGTAATCATCCCCTCTTGTAGACCTCTCTCTGTCTCTCTGTTGCTCTCTCTGTCACTGCCTCTGCTGCTCTCTCTGTCTTTCTCTCCCTCTCTCTGTCTCTCTCTCTTTCTCTGTCTTAGAACATCTGTTGGTTGCTGAAAAATCATCTCAGTGAAACTTGAGCCCATGTAACTAGGGATGCACAACATACCAAAAGCAACTACTCAGAAACCTCTGCCACAACATCTGGTTCAGGCCCTTGTACTCTGCTTGTCGGTACCGTGGCCTAACCAATCCAATCCAACTGCTCAGCTTCGTGACCTTTCTTTGCTGGCTCTCAGAGATGCTAACTCTCAACTCCATGAACATTTGGTTCGGTACTGTTCAGTGATATTTGCTAAACACAAAACAATCTCCAGAAGCCAAGAAAAGGGTAATACATTTCTTTTTTTTAATTTTTTAAATATTTTATTTACTTATTTTTAGAGAGAGGTGAAGGGAGGGAGACAGAAAGGGAGAAAAATATTGATGTGCAAGAGAAACATCACTGGGTTACCTCTCACAAGAGCCTCGACTGAGAACCTGGCCCACAACCCAGGCATGTGTCCTGACTGGGAATCGAACCCACAACTTTTCAATTCACAGGCTGGTGCTCAATCCACTGAGCCACACCAGCCAGGGCTAAATTACATTTTTTTTAAAGACAAGCAACAAATTAATGGGAAATATTGGAAGCTTTAGAGTGAAAGCTAATTTCCCTAAATATGAACATTTCCTCAAATCAATAAGCATAGTCTCATGACTCAATAGAAGACACAAGATACTACCAAAATGAAAATGCAAATGGCCCTTAAATCCATGGGAATCTGCTCAGCTGTATTTGCAACAAGAAAAAATGTAAAATTATATCCCCACTGAGATACACTCTTTCCTCTCTCAGATTAGTAAACTGTGTTAGCAAGGGTTTGATGAAATAAGAATTTTCTCACACAAAACTGGGGAGAATATAAATCGATAAATTGATTCATCTGGCAACATCAAAATTACAAATCTGAATAGCCTTTGACCCCATCCTCTTACTTCTAAGGATTCTTTCTACAGATATACTCAAGCATGTAAAATAACTTACGTAGAGAATTATTCATTATAGAATTGTTGGTAATTACAAAAGATTAAGAACCAGCTGAAAGCCTAGCAATAAAAATCTGGTTAAATTGATTTCCCGTGTAGGTACACTACAGCCTTTGTTAAAAAGAAAAAGACCTTTGTCAATATGAGACCATTTCTAAGTTACATTGTTAAGTGTAAAAAACCAAGGTGCTAAACAGAAGTATAATGTGCTGTTATTCTGATATAATATGCTATATTATGCTATCATAATATGCTACTATATGAAAATAGGGTGGCTAAAAATGAATGGATGGAATAAGGTCTGTATCTGAGTTGGTAGTATACCAATTTTATTAATGTCCTTTTCTTTGGTTTTGAGTGTGTGCTATGTTTGCGCTTTTGCTTTGGGGGAAGGTGTATAAAGTGTAAACAGAAACTCTGTAATGTTTTTATAGCCTGTTGTGATTCACAAACTAGCTCAAAATATAAAGTTATTTTTAAAAGGAGTTGATAAATGAACGCACGTGTATTTGTAATTGCATGCCAATGTATAAAATCTCTGCAGGGAGGGTTACACCACCAACAGGAAGCATTGAATCTGGAAAGGGGGATTAAGTGGCTGGGGACCCAGGGGAGGACATGTCTCAGTGTATTCTTTTGTTCTTTTTGAACTTAAAAGCTTGTTTTTTAAAAAGAATACAGCTTTTTAAACAAGGTTTTGAGCAGGGAAGGTACATGATGAAAATGAAGGAGGAGAAGTAGAAATCACAAATGCACATTTGGGTACAGACCTGGGTTTCTCAGAAGATGATCCCCAGCAGCAAGAAGAGCATTTCCCCTTAGTCTTCAGAAAATACATGTCCCCCTTTTCTCTCGCGTTTGCTTTTCTCCTTCTTTATAATCGATTTCCTTAAAATGAGCACTTCAATCATAACTTAGTGAAAAGAAGGAACACCGAGAACCAGAATGTTAGAGAAATTTGCAGCCAGTCACCAGCAAGGTCTAATTTTTGTTTCCCTTTCCAGGGGTACTGATAATTTCTTAAAAGCTTGTTTACATTTTATAAAATTATTACAGGATTATTATCACTGGCGATTATTTTGAAATTGTTTTCTAGCATTTTAAACAAAATAAAGTCGTATTCATCTCCTCAAAATTGTCAGAGTAATCTCAAAAATTTCAGGGAGGGATGTTCTTCATGGATATTTTTCAAGTTAAAAATTATCATAGAAGCTAATTTTTCTTTTCTCTGGCTGAACTTTAAAAATCAACTTCTATTTCATGACTTAACTATTTTTAAGAACTTATTTGGATTAGTAAGTAATCCTGGAATAATTCCCACAACTGAGTACATAAATTGAGGTTAATTGATTTGAATAATTGAAAGCAGCATGTGCTAATTGCTTTTTGTAAATAAAATTAAAAGAAAGCTCCTGGCAGTAGAGTGTGTTTGTTAATAAATAAGAAACGGCTTCTCAAGAAGCCGTAAGTGGTGCAGCACAGCAGATTTGAGAGCTAATGTTGGTTGGGTTTTTTTTCGGGGGAGGGGGTTTGTTCTGTTTTGGTTTTTAGATTTTAAAGGCACATATCCAATTTAAAACCTGAGTGTAAACTATTGGACATTTACATGGATTTCTCATGAAATTAAATTTTGTTCATTAATGACCAAGTGCTCTTCAGTTCACGCAAATTCCAAACAGCCCTGGGCAGACGTGGAGCTGAAGGGCAGCACCCCTGCTCCCCGCCGACCCCCAGTCTCCCAACATCCTTCACCAACAACCCCCCCCCCACCCGGCCCTGTCTGTGACCGGCACCCCCACCCAACCAGCTGCAGGCCATAGCCGCAGGAGTCATTCTAGCATCTCTCTACTCTTCACCCCGCATTCGGTCAAGCACAAAGCCCCTCTCAGGCAGCTTCCTCTACAGACCCGTCCAAATGTGACGTCCTCGCTTCCTCTTCTTTCTTAGTCAGTCCAGTCGAGCTGGGCTGTCATCACTACCACTCCTCCACTAGCAAGGTCACCTCTGCTCCCCACCTAGCCAAAGCCAGTGGTCCCTTTTCCGCTTCCCTCTTCCTCGGCCTCTCAGCGGCATTTATAACAGGGGGCCGCTCCCTCACTCGCAAGTCTTCTCAGCTCTTTGGAAGATCAGAGCCACCTGGGTTTTCTCCTAACTCAAGGGCCACTCTTTCTCGGTCTCTATTTTGCATCTCCCCTTGGCAATCCTCTATATTTTAGGTGGCCCAAGACTCTGTTCTTGGCCCTCTCTCTTCTCTACTCTCCCTCTTATCTCTAAACTTCAAGTACCATCCCTATGTCTACGATTCTCAATTCTCACCCCACTCCCAAAGCCCCGGAACCAGATATCAACTTGGACGTCCAACAAGCATCCTAAATTTTACAAAACCATCATTACCTACCTTTCTGTCACTCTCTCTCCCCCACTAGCCCCTACCCGCCTTCTCACTAAACCTTCTCCTTTCCAACAAAGTGCACCATCACACTCTCCTTTGCTCAGAACAAATGCCTAGGGGTTGGTTATTCTGATTTTGCCTCTCTCTGAAAGCTTGCATTCTGGCCAGCAGAGGATATCGCCAATTCGACCTCCAAACTATAACACAACTCTGCGTCTCACTACCTCCACTTGTACCGCCTAAGTTGAAGCCACAATATCTGACCTGGTGTGAGCAACAGCCTCCCAACTAGTTCGCCTGCTGCCACCGTCACCCATACACCATTCACCGTGTACACAGCACCTGGAACAAACGTCAGACCCCTTAACGCCTCTTCCTAAAAACTGCCAATGGCTTAACACTGCTCGAGGATCAAGAAACAAAATGCTAACCAAATCCTACAGGGCCCTACAAGATCTCCAACCTCACGTCTGGCCACTCCCACCCTCACTCCTTCCTGCCATCCCTCAAACGCTCTGTGCTCTTCTGCACCTTGGAACTGTGTGCTTGCTGTTCTCTCTGCCTGGAACAATCATTCATCTGGTCTGTGCATGCTCTGCCTTCTCAATCCAGTCTTAGCTTGGGTGTCTTAAAGAGGTGTCCCCAGTCTACTCTACTTCAAAACAATTCTTTCCCCCCACTCTTTTTTTTAAATTTTGACGATTTTTTTTAATAAGCTGGGTTTTTTTTTAAGATTTTATTTATTTATTTCTACAGAGGGGAAGGGAGGGAGAAAGAGAGAGAGAGACATCAATGTGTGGTTGCCTCTCATGTGGCCCCCACTGGGGACCCAGCCTGCAACCCAGGCATGTGTCCTGGCTGGGAATCGAACCTGTGACCCTTTGGTTGACAGCCCGTGCTCAATCCACTGAGCTACGCCAGCCAGGTCTCTACCCACTCTTTATCATAATGCACTATTTTCTTCTCATTACCGGAAATCATCTTATTTTTCAGTCACATGGTTATTGCCTGTCTTTCTCAACTAGAAACTAAATTCCTGGAGGGCAGAGTCTGTATTATTTCCTACTGTACCCCCAATAGAAGGTGGTCAAAGACAATGTACCCCTGACTGACTCAAGGTCAGAATTAGTCCTCCTCAGGCCCGGAAGAGGCGTCTGTTGTGGTATGGGGTGCCGTGAGGTGCCGTGAGGATAACTTCTCTGGGAACGAAGACTCTTTCTGGCAGAACTTGTTACCATTGGCTCAGGAACAACAAGAGGCTCAGCCTAGGAGTGCCAGGACTTCAGTGCTCAACACCGGGAAGGGCAGAACATTTAGGAACAAGTTACAAGGACTCTAATGATAATATTAATAATGCCACCAACGTGGGCTGAGTGTGGTCTGCGTGTGAAACGTTATGCCCAGTGCTTTACAGGAGTTACCTCATTTAATGCCCACAACTTCCCTGAGGAATTGGTACTGTTTTTTTTAATTGTGGTAAAATACACATAATGTATGTCCTGGCTTGTGTGGTTCAGCGGATTGCACGCTGGTCTGGGAACCAAAGGGTTGCCAGTTCAATTCCCAGTCAGGGCACACGCCTGGGTATGTGGGCCAGGTTCCCGGTGAGGGGGACACATGAGAGGCAACCACACATTGATGTCTCTCTCCCTCTTTCTCCCTTCCTTCCCCTCTAAAACTAAATAAATAAAATTTAAAAAATATATGCGTAACAAAGTGTACCATTTTCACCATTTCAGGTGTACAGCTCAGTAGCATTAAGTACGTCCCCACTGTCCTGCCAGGGTCGCCACCACCCATTTCAGAACTTCACGTTCCCAAACCGAAACTCCAAACCCGTTACACAGTAACTCCCCATTTCTCCTTCCAGCGCCTGGGAGCCCCTGTTCTACTCTAGCCTATAAATCTGACTGTCCTAAGTACCCTATATAGGTGGAATCATACATTCGTCCTTTTCGTGCCTGGCTTATTTCACTCAGCATGTTTTCAATGTTCATCCACACTGTAGCATATATCATAATTTCCTCCTTTTTTATGGGTAACATTGCACTGCATGTATATAGCACATTTTGTTTCGCTGTTCATCTGCCCATGGATGCGCAGGTCATTGCCACCTTTAGCTAGTGTGACTAATGCTGCTATGAACATTGGTGTAAAAATCTCTTTTTGAGTTCCTGTTTGGAATTCTTTTGGATACATACTATACTCAGAGCTGGAATTGCTGGCTCATGTGGTAATTGAGCTCGTATGGTAATTCTGTTTAATTTTTTGAGGAGCCACCATACTGACTTCCGGTGGCTGCACCATTTTACTTTCCCACCCATGGTGCACAGGGGCTGAAATTTCTCATCTTTGCCAGTACTAGTTATTTTTTTTTTAAATAATAGTCATTCTAATGGTTGTGAAGTGGTATCTAATTGTGATTTGGGTTTTCATTTCTGTAATAGGGATGTTGAGCATCTATTCATGTTTTAGTGGCCATTTATATATATTCTTTGGAGAAATGTTTATTCCAGCCTTAAGTTCATTTAATTGGGTTGTTTTTTTTTTGTTGTTGTTGTTATTGAGGTGTAGCTATTATTTACATATTCTGAATCTTAATCTTTATCACATATTTGATTTGCAAATGTTTTCTCCCATTTCATAGGTTGTCTTTTCACTCTGGTGATAATGTCCTTTAAGGTACAAGTTTTTAATTTTGATAAAGCCCTCTTTTCATGAAATTTTATCCGTTTCTTCTTTGACTCCCCCACCCCGACCCCAGCTATCCCCACCTTTATCCCTTGCTCCCACCCACCCTTTTCTTCTTCTGTTGCCTATGCTTTTGGTGGCATACCTAAGAACTTGATGACAAATCCAATGTCATGAAGCTCTTCTCCTGTTTTCTTCTAGGAGTTGTTTTGTTTTAGCTCCTATGTTTGGGTCTTTGATCCATTTTGAGTTAACTTTTGCATACAGTATAAGGCAGGGGTACACCTTCATTCTTTTGCATTTGGATATCCAGTTTTTCTAGCACCATTTGTTGAAAAGTCCATTTTTCCTCTATTAAATGAACTTGGCATCTTTGTCAAAAATCATTTGGCCATGTATGTGAGAGTTTATTTTTCTCCTCACTACTGTATTCTGTGGGTAGCTATCTTTGTTTTAAGTGAGTACGACACTGTTTTGATTACTATAGCTTTGTAGTTAGTTTTTAAATTAGGAAGTGTCAGACTTCCAACTTTGTTCTTTCTCAAGATTGTTTTTGCTATTGTAAATAGAATTGTTTTCTTAATGTCTCCTTCAGATTGTTCATTGTTAATGTACAAAAGTCCAACTGATTTTTGTTCATTGACTTTGTATCCTGAAACTACTGGATTTGTTTATTAGTTCTAACAGTTTTTTGCACAGAATATTTAGGGTTTTCTACATATATGACCATGTTATGGACAGAGATCATTTTATTTCTTCCTTTCAGTTGATACTATGTTTATCCTTGCTTTATAAGTTAGAACTGAGTATATCACATAAGAATGCATTCTGAAAGTAACAAAATCTACTGAAGCTTGACAAATGAATTGTTTGTTTTTCTCACTATTCTTATGAAAAGTCCAAAGTCCAGAGCTGGTGCAGAGGCTCTATAACACGATTAAACTACTAATCTCTTTCTGTGTTTTACTCCTCCCTTCTCAGCATATTGACTGTCCTTTGCAAGCCAAGGATAGTTGCTTCACCTCCAGGATCATGTCAACACCCAGACAAAAAGAGCAAACAACAGTTTTTTCTTCTCAAGGACGGATGCTGGCCTCGCCGCACCATCAGCTGACTTGCCCTGACATCTCTCTGGCCGTAACTAGGTCACAGCCCACCTTTAGATTAATCCCTGGTCAAAACGAAAGAGATTTCTATGGCTGTTTTGACCAATCATGATTCATACCCTGGGGCTGGGACGGTATATGGAGCCGCCACTGGAGGTCAGGAATGTCTAGCCACTTTCGGAACAGATTCACGTGCTGGAGACGGACAGAAAGGAAGACATGGCTCTTGGCAGCAGATGGTAGCAGTGAAACTGAGACAGGGCCAATGGCAGGGCCAAGATTCTAATTCATAGAGTCTAACCCTGAAGCCTGTTCTAACCAAATAAACAGAGGAGCAGGAGGTCTGGTGCCCAATAAGCCAGACCAAGCCAATGGTTGAGTAGGCCCTGTATCTTAGGGTGAGAACGGGAACTCATGGAGAGGCAGTCACACCAGAATCCCCTGGGGAGCTTTTTCTGAACTGTAAATCTCCGCAGACATTCTGCTGTGACCTTCAGGTCCTCCTGCGGCCCTCGGCCAACTCCCATGGGAATCAGTGTGTTCGTGAGCCTCTGTCATCAATAGTTTTATTGAATTAAGGGAAAGGTTAAATACCACTGTGATAAGGAACATGCGAACTGTGCACGCATTCAGTGTTATACCTTTTAGTTGATTTTGAGAAAATTGCTTTTGTTTTTTTACTTTGGGTTCCATTCATATTTTTTTTTTTTAATTCTGAAACCTTGTTGAATTGAGAATGAGATTTGTCTCTACTGAGGTCAAGGTACTAAGGAAAAGACTTTAAAGAAGCAGCCGTCTAAACATTAACCACTTAAAGTCCTGTTCTGGAATGAATATATTAATCTAACTGTTTCTGCATTTAAGATTGTTAAATTGATATTTAGCACATGTAATTCAATTCAACAAATATTTACTAAGTACCACATATGAGCTACTATACTGGGTATAAAAATGAGTAGTTCTGAAAAAAAAGACAACTTCAAAGGAATCTGTAGAACACTAAACTTCTTAGAAGATTTCAGAATATTTACTTAAATAGTATATATATATTTATAAAGGGGTTTTAAAAAATTAAAGTATAGCTGACATACAGGGTCATAGCTGAGCACAGTAGTTAAGGTAGCATATTGAGGAATATAAGGACCACCAGCATGAACTCTGGAGCAAAACAGCCTGGGTTCAAATCCTGGCTCTGCCACCTACGGGCTGTTTGATCTTAGGTAAGTTATTTCGGGTATTCCTCAGCTTTCTTACTTGCCAAATGAGGGTAAAATGATACTTAGCTCATAGGATTGTTTGTGACGATTAAATGGGTCAAATTTTGAAAAGAGCTGAAAACAGCGTCTGACACACAGTAAAAGCTCAAAATCATCGTGAAGGCAGCGGAGAGGACCATCAGAAGGTCAAAGAGGTGAGAGTGTTTCAGGATCTGGCAAATTAATTGACGAGTCAGATAGCCCAAGGTAGAAAGGGAAGAAAATAAAATGAAGCCCGGGGGGGGGGGGATAGGCTTAGAGCGCAGAGACAAGTCAAAAGGAAAAGGACGAGTTTGATGAACACGAGATAATGGGAGTGGTAGACCAATATGGGAATTTTGGAATGTCAATGTCTAGAGATGACCCATTTGGAGAAATGGCAAGTCCCAAGATGTGAGGAGGCAAGCACAGGTGGCCAAATGGGTTGGAGATGAATGTTATTGAAGCAGAAGAGCTGGGGGAGGGGCGGTCAAGAATATGGGCGGACAGACGGAAGGTGGCTCATCCAAGGTCTCAGGGAGAGGAAAGGCAGGGAGATGGAAAGCCACATGCCAAGATTCTGTAGTCTAGCTTGCTTTTCCCCCACACACACGTGTTCTCTGTCCTTTCTTCATTTCTAAGGCACCCGAGGATCACACATGTGATGTGTGTGAGCCCTGACTCTGGCTGCTATTTGCTCACCGCTAACATGAACATCTTCACATCTCTATTTCCTCATTTGTAACGTGGGACTCATACCATCTGCCCAATAGAATTGCAGGGTTCAAGTGAAATAATGTGTGCAAAGCACTTAGTGCAGAGATAGTGCTGAGAAAGCAGGAAGGCTCCTGTTGTTCTCATACGGAACATAAATCATTTCACAGGACACTCACATCAGACAAGGCCACTCTGAGTCCAGGATAAAGCGAGACAAAACGAGGTCACGGCACAGCCCACAAATTACCAAACGTCCCCCTCCCTCTGATAGAACGAGTGACTGCTACCTCTTCACCTCTTACAGCTTTATCCCCTACTTTAGTCCTCCCTCCCTGGTGCTAAGATTTATTGAGATGCCCAGTCCTAGGACTGTCCCTGCCTTCTGTCAACATCCAATCTAGAATGGGCCCTTGCTTCATCAGACCCTCCCCAAGATTACCCAGCCAAAGCCCACATTCTATAGTAGGCTCCTTCTAACACCCTCCTGCTGGGATGCCCATGGTTCCCGCACAGTGCACGTTCTCCCTGGCCACACCGAGGGATGAACCCAGACAGCTCGGCCCCAGTGTGCTCCCGGCGGTCTGGGCCAGCTGCTTTTGCTGAAGGACACCAACAGCATTCGATTAATGACAGTTATTATGTGGAGAGGTAGTTTTTCTTCCTGTTCTGATGCGGGAACCCATTCACAAAAAGTGAACGTTGTATTTCTCATGGGCGTTAAATTGGAAAAATCCGAGCTAAGCCTAGCTCTGTGGTTCTGAAAGTCTGTGATTCTCAATTTGACACTCTCAAACATGAATTGAACCCATTCCTTTATTCAATATGATTTCAGTTACAAGCACACAAAGAACAAACATCTCCCTGAGATGCCCATGGACAGCCACTGTTCTTAGATTTTGCTGTAGTAAAAATAGATTTCGGGGGAATGGTCAAATGCATGTGTTCTACATTAAACTGATGACCTTGCAGGATAGTTTCACACACAAAAAAAAAAATCTGGTGACATTAATATTTTAAATCTCCTCTGGGATCACTGAGTGCTGACTGAAAAAAAAAAAAAAACAACTCAAGGTATTACAGAATAATTTTCGCTTTATCTAGAAGTCCCTGTACAGCAAGTGCCGGCTATTATTTGGTTCATAATTACTCCGCCCTTGTCAGTTCAGTATGTCCCAGATTTGAAATGATACAAAGCTTTATTTAACCTTGTTTGTGGAAAGGCCCATTCTCGGTACTAGCACAGTGAGAGTGCCACAGGACTGTAGGGACATGTTGGTCCCTTAGAGCAGGGAGGGGGCCCGTAATCTTGGAATTATGAAAGGACATCTGAAATAGCTGTCCACAGACTGCCACCACCCCCACTTGAGTTTTCCTATCATCATAACCACCAGAAGATGGTTAGGGTTCCTTCCGATGCTAAAATTTCAGAAGCCTAATGCTATATTTTAAGACCCATGTCCCAACTGGCTGCCAATCTATTTTTCTTCACCCTACACTCTGAAATAAATTCAGCAAACATTTTCTGAACTCCTAGTATATGCAAGGCACATGTTTAGGTAATATAGAGATTATAAAGATGAAGAAGACCCATCCTCGCTCTAAAAGAGCTAGAGTGTGGGAAGATGGGGGGGATGGTATAAGGATAAAAACCAGTTTCGTACAGAAGGGGATACGTGACTGTGAACTTCTTTCTGCAGAGAGGTGCCTCATCAGGGGGAACTTGATACTGGTTATTATTTAGTTAATTGGAAAAAATTGAACAACAAAAGTAAAAAAATAATAAAAAATAATAAAAAATAAAATCATACAGCCAAAAAAAAAAGAAAGAAAGAAAGAAAAGAAAAAAAATTAACGAGGGCACAGTATCATTAAAAAATCATAAATACCTTAGGCATTATTTGAATTTAAAACACATCATTGTAGATGCAGCCACCATTCAGTTGATACATAGCCAGAGCCTTTTATTTGAGTCTAGACCTGTGATTCAAGCTCTGTATCATGTTTCTAGAATAAACATCCCTCATGCACCATTTCGGGGACAGTATCCTTCTAGAGCTTTACTGTTTTCCTCAATCTATTACACTAGTCGGCTCACACCTACTTTTGTAACACTTCTTTTAAGTAATCACTTTTATCAAGTCTTTCCAAAATATTCACAAGGCATTCAAAAGAGAATTTGCAGAAACAACTCCCTTCCGGCACTTACATGACATTGGTCTAGTACTACTTAATTATGGAATTATGAGTATAATAAAAGGCACAACTGGAGTAAGCAGATCAAAGGGTGAGAACAGAAGTGTCCAGCTATCCAACATGCCATTAATGTGTCATGGGTATCTCTCTGTAATGAAGAGTGGTGTTCAATTGGATGGATGGGTTAAGTAGATGGTAATTAGCAGGGCTTCTACGAAATATAACATTAATTTTATTCTTACGAGATCCAAGCATCTGAGTGTTGCTTTAGCCTTATTCCATTTAATCTTCTCAGCAGGCAATAAAGTGAATTCTATTGTTATCTTCATTCTAGAAATGAGAAAATTGAAGCTCAACAAGACTAAGTCATTTGTTGAAGGATTGACCGAGTTAGTAAGTGGCTATAACAGAATTTTAACACAGAATGTCTTATTCCAAAGCTGGTGTTTTTGACTGCTTCTTTACAGTATTTCATTTTAAGAAATTTGGTGGTAAACCAGAGGAGAAAGGACAGGTAGCCTCAGGGGTGTAATATATACCTACCGATTATTTTGCCTCTTGAGAATAGAAACTTGATTTTCCTTTGGACTAACACCTCTTCTTTGAATGTCAAGTAGGATTTACCTTCTTCCCACCTTAGCTCCAAGAGTGAACATGTGACCCAGAAATGTCCAGTGAGAGTACTTCATCCCCCTAACCACAGTGATTGGCTAAGAAATGGGCACATGATTCAAGTCAGGCCAATGAGGGTCAAGCCTAGAACTGTTCTTAGCAATGGGGGATGAGTGCTTTTCCACCCCTTACTACCCTCTCCCTGTGTTCACTAGCTGAGGACCATGGAAGCAGCAGGCATCACTGCCGTTAGCAAAATCCTGTCTGAGCATGACGTCAACAGAGGAAAGCAGAACCTAGACATGGAAAGAAAGAGACCTGTAAACTCATCAGTCTTTGAGCTTCTGGACCCTGCCACGCCTGAATTCTGCCATACCAGTTCTTAATGATGTTCAAAACCCGGTTTCTATCTTCAAGGAGCTGGTGGTTGAACTAAGAGCTCATAAATATGTTCAACTTATATCAAACAAAAAAATGTTTGAAATGATACTTCATTGCTCAAATGTGCTCTGTCAGTTTGTCTCGTTTTATTTACCTCCCTCTTTCCTTATGTTTCTGATCATTCCTGCATTACCTTTATGACTCACTACAAATAGCTAATTAGAATTGTTCTTGTCTGGAAATTCGGTATTTCTTGTCTAAGCCTGCATGAAGACATACATGTACAAAACCACAAGCATTGTTGCTGTGGAACCTCTTCTCAAATTAAATCTTGTCTGGAATTCCAGGATATAAAATTGCAGCTATTCAGGTGGCAGGTGGTGCAGGGAGCCTGAGGAGCACAGACGGTGATCCCTGAACAGACTTCTGTCTGACAAGCCCTGGGATTCATGGTGCAATGCGATGGTATGTCTTGACAAAGTACCGAATAGAATTTTGACAATCTTAACAACTTTTGAAAAGTCTTTGTCAAATCTTGTCAAATACTATGAGGATCCATCAAAATGACAATTTGCCTGCTCTGCCAGTGTCATTATTTCTTTAAAACAGGCAGAAAATTCATGACATTAAATAGAAAAAGAAAACGTAGAAAGACATATCTAACACCGTCTCTCTCTCTCTCTGTTTTAAAAATTATGTGTCTTATAAAAACAGAAGGTGGATATGGAAACGACATTGTAATTTAACTAGGGCAAAAGTTTCAAAAAGTCTATGTTAGAAAGTAGAGAGGGGAATATCTTTGGAGAGCTCGGGTCTGTATTTTAAGCCCCTGTGGCTGCAGCAGCAGCAGTAACTCGAGAGAGAAATGAATAGTTACGATGTTTTAGGTCAGACAATTTAAGCAGTAAGTTAAAAAAAATCATCACCATCATCATCCTCACCTTCACCACTACCAGCATCACCATCCTCACCATCACCGTCATCATCATCACCACCATCACTACCACCATCATCACCTCTAATGTTCTGAGCACCAAGCCTGTGTTGGACACCGTGCTAAGTGTGTTCTGTACATCTCATTTCATCCTCACTAGGGCCCTCAGAGGGGAATACCGATGTTACCCCTGAGCAATTAAGTGGCTTGCTCAAGGTCACATAGCTGGTAAGCGGCAGAACTGAGAGACTTCCAGTCAATCTGTCTGCAAAGTTCTTCGATGCAGCCAAAGCTTGTGAGTAAATACTGGAACGTGAGGATCCTGAATACCCCGATGCAGGTGCCTTGGTCAGCACATTCACAGTTGCTACAGATTGGTCTCTCACCTCTTACGCATGGAGAAGGACGCTACGTGTAAAATTGAACCAGTCTGAAGTTTGTGACACCTTATGCGTGCCGTTGGTTAATTCAAATGCCATCAGCAAAGATTCTCTGCTTCATTTACTCAGTTGTTCTCTAAGTTAAGGAGAGGTAGTTTTCGAACTCATGAAAATAGAATAGAACGGTGGTTGCCAGGGGTTGGGGGCGGGGGAAACGGGGAGATGATGAAAAGGTACAGAATTCCAATCATAAGATGGCATGGTGACTACAGCTAATAAAACTGTAGTATATACTCGCAAGTTGCAAAGGGCATAGACCTTCCGTGTTACCACCACTAAAAAAGTGGTAATTATGTGAGGTGATGGAGGTGTTGACGAGCCTTATGTAGTAATCATTTCTCATTCTACACATGTATCAAATCAACGCGCTGTACACCTTAAACTTACCCAATGTTGTATGTCCATTATCTCTCAATAAAACTGGAGGGAAAAAGAGGCTAGTTTTATGGTTACTTACACTTACTCTAAGGAAGGAAATACAGAGACATAAGTGATGGTGAAACTTTCCGGGTCGTACAATGATTTCCTACTTGTGCGTATCTCTCTGTAATAAGCCACTGGGTACATAAGAAAGGACTTTTGCCCTGAGCTCTGATCTTTTTAGTTCCAGCTTGTATAGTCCGGGGTCTAAAGGGGACCTTAAGAATATGATCATAATAGCTAGTATTTGTTGAGCATTTACTATGTGCTTTACACACATTATATCATTCCTACTTCACAGCAACCCTCTCCAGTGGGTACTCCTTTCCTCCAAGTTAGAAAAGAAGAAACAGAGGGTCCGAGTGGTCAAGAACCCTGCTCTGCACGACACAGCTAGCTGGAAGCAGAGCCGGGACTTGAATTCCATCCATCTTACTTCCTTTTCAAGCTCTTAACCTGGTACAAATGAGCCATATCCAATGTACAAAAGAATGGTGTTGTTTTTGTTCATTTCAAATTGGAACGTGTTTTTTCATAGAAAAATATCTAAAGGGCAGGGCTCCCAGATCAACCCACAGAGGCCTATTTGTGCCTTCTTGTTGTTGTTTAAATTCTATCAGCAGGAAAAATTGTAGGAACAAGATGTTTCAATGATAATGAAAATCAGTATGAAGGCAAATGCGATGAATAAAGAATGTTTTTTTTTAATCTTGTTGGAGAACTCTAAAATGGCTAGAAAAGGTAAAAAAGGAAAATGCAATTTTTTGTTAAGATTGTGAAAATTCCTTCCAACCAATTTCAAGTACTTTAGAGGTGATTCCTGCAGGCATTTGTTTGAATTTCTTATTCCATGGCCCAGATACATCACTAGCCCTACTCATCTCCTCAAAATAATAATAATGGTTTTTTTTTTAGTTTTGCACCCAGTTGGAGATGTGTGTAATACAAAAGAAATTGCATGCACTTTGGAACTTAATACATAAGGATTAAAAACCAGATTTCTGCCAAGTAGAGAAACAATTAAGAAATTTAGTCCCACTTTGGCAGAGTGTGACTTTGTAAGTGGAAAGCATTAACTTTTGGGTATTCTGGTAATTTCTTTGAACAGAAAGAATAGGTCATGAGAACTTGGGTATCACATGTAATAAATAGTTGAGTAATTGGATGACTAAGTAAAAAGACTGAAATTAAGAAATATCATGAGAAACAGAACATGAAATCTCTGCCCTGGCTGGTGTAGCTCAGTGGATTGAGTGCGGGCTGGGAACCAGAGGGTCCCGGTTCGATTCCCAGTCGGGGCACATGCCTGGGTTGCGGGCCAGGTCCCCATGAGGGCCATGTGAGAGGTAACCATACATTGCTGTTTCTCTCCCTCTCTGTCGCCCTTCCCCTCTCTCTAAAAATAAAGAAAAATAAAATCTTTAAAAAAAAAAAAAGAACATGAAATCTAAGTTAGGAGAAATTAGTATGTAAACAAAAAAACCAACCCTAGCTCTAGGATTGAAACAAAATGAAAATACTAATGAGGGCTGAAACGTGAGCCGCTGAACTAGAAATTTCCAAGGTGTTCTTCTTTGCTGCCTTACAAACACAGGCTAAGAAGAGACTGTGAAAACGGAGCCCTTTAGTAGCGCAAATCCCTTCGCAAGAACAATTGCTAGAAAGCAACGTTGTTTTGAAAACTCAGCAATCACCCACGTTTATTGATCCATTTGCCTTCCTTTAGATTGCACTTCTGCAAAGTGGGTCTTCCGTAGTGTCAGTGGGGAGACTGATCGACTTTGAAACCCAAATCAAATTCCTACCTGAGATTCAAAAACCATCCAAATGCAGATATTCACGGCCTCCTCTTTTAGTAGAAAAAGAATTTTAAATGCAAAAAGACTTTTTCAGCACGTCAATAAGATCTTCTTAGTGATCTTATTGACAAATAATATTATTGACAAAAAAATAAAAACCTGTAAAATGTCAGTGTCTTTTGTATGAAGAGTACTTTTTAAAAAGACGTTTCTTTTTCCATTTGAAAACAAGCACATAGGTAAATCAACAGTTTATGATTCTTTTAGAGGTTTTGTAAAACAGTAATGATTTTCTCTTTTGACAACTTCTTCTTCAGGTAAAAGAACCATTGCCCAGGGGAAGATTCTATTGTTTAGGAATGGAGTGAGGAAGGGCCACAAACTGAGAAGAGAACGGGGAGGTCTTTCAGGAACCTTGAGCTAAACAGTTGCCTTGGAAACCTGCAAACTCCTCCCCCCACTCCCGCCCCACCTTTCCTTGAGCCTATGGCTAAGGGGAGGAAGATCACACACCCATTAGCTAAAAGGCTTGAACTTGGACTTGCACGTGGGACTCAACTACAGACTGAGGGTAGAGAGGGCTTTGAAGTCACTTGCCAGGTCGCAAAAAGTTCTCTCCCGTTACTTTTTCAAAAGTTGCTTAAAGCTCTGGGAATAACAGTCGAGGTTCTGTGGGTGTTGAATACCCATATGGAGTGCTGATCTGACATACAAATGGGTCCTTTGCTCTCCCAGTGTGGCTGGCAATATGTAACACTCCCAGATCAAAGTAACGTTTATTATGCATTCAATAAGAGCATAGTCTGCCTGGTCTCATTACCCCAAGAATTTATGAACACAGGGTGGAGCAAAAGTAGGTTTACAGTAGTTCATATAGAAAAATAATACAATAATTAATAAATGATAATATAAGAATTAACTGTTTCACATATTCACAACTATAAACCTACTTTTGCCCCACCCTATGTGTATATATATATTTTATATTATATTACATATTACACATACATTAAGGACATACTATGTGTGAGGGTTGTCTTGACATCCATCTTCTTAGTTAAAGCTCACAGCAGCCTTGCTATTAATTCTTAGGCTTAAATACTGAGGTTTTAGAATGGTTAAAAATTTGCCAAGGGTCTTACAGCTAGCAGTGGTAGGGCTGGGACCTGAACCAGATTAGCTCGCACTGGTGGCCTTGATTGCAACGGTCAATACAGCAGCTGCTTCCGGCGTCCCACCCACAGCCCTCACCACCTCAGGGCGTCCAGCTGCCAGAGCTCCCAGCATGTGCACGTAAGGCCCTTTAACGAGCACGTGTAGCAGCAGGCCAGAGCACCAGGAAATCAATCCAGCACCCCCCCCCCCACCTCCGACCCCTGACATCAGCGCCCTCTGTCTACCCCAGGCCCCTGTCCCTCGGGGAGGATTACTCTGAGATGTGTGTTTTACACCATCTCCCAGAATTTTCCTGTGGGGCAACACTGCAATGCCCACCCAGGTGCTTGGTTTAACAGCACACATTTTACTAGCTTCCTTTCCTTCTCTGCAGCCCCTGCCTATTTCCCTAACCAGTGCTTTTTGCTCTTGTCAGCTAAACAACTCACATTCAAACCTTTGTCTCAGGTCTGGTTTGGGGAGAAGCAATCACGTAACCCAGTTCAGATACATAACTAGTCTTCAGACCCATAACTCATCTTCAGGTGTATTTTTCTTTTGGGGATTTTACAAAGACCACAAAATGAAGAGTGATAGAACTCAATATCAACAAAACTATAGACATTTTATTTTTCCGTGAAATAGAATGATACCGCAAACTACCACATGGTGGATCTTAACTATCACTTTCCTATTACCTCCTCACGGGGGAAGTGCAATCCGAAGAAAAGAACCTTAGGACAAAAATGGCCAGGATAATTCTTTCTTCTGGTTTTTGATCTGGAGTCATTTATTCTCCTGCTGTCTTGTGTGCACTCGTGTGTCTTGTATTCTGGCACTCTGGGATAGGACATCTTGCATTGGACTACTTATATTCTTTAATACACATAACAAAAAACTTACCATGTTAGCCATTTTTAAATGTACAGTTCTGCCATATTAAAAACATTCATATTATTGGGAGACCATCACCACCCACCATCCAAGACCTCTTTTTATCCTGCAGAACTGAAATTCCACACCCATTAAACACTGACTTGCCCTTCTTCCCGCTCCCAGACCCTGGGAACTACCATTATCCTTTCTGTCTCTATGAATTTGACTACCGAGGTACCTCACAGAAGTGGACGCACACGCTATTGGACACTTTGTGACGGGATAATTTGAGTTAGCATAATGTCCTCCGGGTTCATTTGTGTTGCAGCATAGGTCAAAATTTCCTTCCTTTCCAAGATGAATAATATTCCCTTATACACGCACACCATGTGTTGTTTATCGGGTCTTCCACTGATGGACGATTGGATAGCCTCCAACTCTGTCTATTGCGAGTCGTGTGGCTATGAACGTGAACGTACAAATATCTGTTTGAGTCCCCGCGTTCAGTTCTTTTTGGTATGTCCCCAGAAGTGGAGTTGCTGACCAGATGGAAATTCTGTGTTTGCTTTTTTCTAGGGACCGCCACGCTGTTTTCCAAAGGCAGCTGCACGTGTTACGTTCCTGACTGCAGTGCACAAGGATTTCAATTTCTCCCCATCCTCATCAACACTTGCTATTTTCTGATTTTGAGTTGTGGGTGTTTTTTTTTTAATTTTGGTTTTGTTTTTTGCTTCTTTAAATGACAGATCTCCTAATAGTGTTTTAAAGCTTAGACTTACATATGTTTTCTAATTAATGATATTGCTGAAGAAGGTTGACTCTACAAAGTCAACCATTTATTATTTATTACGAAGGAAATGGCTTCTTCTGTTTGCTTGAGGACATGGCTCTGGCGCTTCCCCTGTAGAGGGGAAGGGATCCAGTTTATTACGTTTGGTGGACAGTGAATGGCCTCATGGGATTCAGGAAAGATCCCTCTCTGGGCCCTGGTTTCAGGACATTTCTGGGCAATATCATCACCTATAACTCGAGACCACAGGAGTCATGCTCAGGGTTTTCAGTCCCATCTTTGCTCCATGTGCTGTGAAGACCAATGCTTTTCGATCTCATCTGACAGCCAACTTTTCTAATGATTTATACCTTTGCTTTTAAGTTTGAAAAAAATCAAGGTTATTCTCTAAAAACTACACGTTCACTTATTTTCCTAACTGCTTTCTTCATTAAAAAAGAAATGGATGATGGAAAGGAGGGGAAGGGACTAGACAAAGAACATGTGTGAATGACCCACAGACGTGGACAACAGTGTGGGGATGGACTGTGGGAGCCGGGCGGTGGGCTGGGCAGAGGAGGGCCAGGGGAAAAAAGTGAGACAACTGCAATAGAGTAACAATACAAATGATTTAAAATTTTTAAAAATTTTTTAAAGTTATGCATAAAAAATAAAAGTTCTCAAAGGGTTCAGAGTAAAAAACAGAAGCAAGAGAGAAAGGAATGACTTTAAAGCTAAACCCAAGGGACCTAGAAATTTCCGTAGCATGTGCCATGGGATCGATGAGGACGCCTGGGGCAGGCTCCAGTCGTACTAGGCATGCTCGAGTTTAGGAATGACAATGAGCTGGGGCAGGACATGAGCATGGCAGCAGAGGCTTGAAGTTCCATTAAACAAGCGCTCCATCATAATTTATCATGGACTACTGGTTCGCAGAGTGGCCACTACAATTGGTACGTGGCAGGGTTAGTAAGCCAGGGAACTGACCGATGAGGTTTGTCTTGAGCCATCCCAAAATCTCCGCACCACCCACCAACATCTTAAAAGTTTATACAAAGGCCTTACCTGTGTTCAGTCACATATACCATCCATATGGTCTCAGCAACACCTCACTCTTTCAAAGCTGCGTCCTTGGAAATGACAATGCTGTGGGAATGGTGGGCAGAGCGTGTATTCCAAGGACAAGGGCAGGGAGGAGGAGCCCTCAAACCTCCTGGTTCCAGCTCAAGGCTTCAACTGGAGATCACGTCTCCTCGATGACCTCCTCCAGCATGGGCCAGTGTTTACTCCAAGTGCTTTGTATGCATTATCTCATTTAATTCTCAAAACAAATGACAGGTACTTTTACTATAACACCCATTTTGCAGAGAGTTTAAAGAATGTACGAGAAGTCACACAGCAGCAGAACTCAGCAAGTCTGGCTCCAGATTCTCTGGTCCTCATTACACCACATCACTTTGATGTGGAGATTAACCTCATGTTACAGAACAGACCTGGGGTAGGGGGCCCCTCAGTTCCAGCACCATCCACTGTATCGCCACTGCAATCTCCAGTTAATCCAAAACCATGTGACACCTTCTCATGGCCCACCAGCAAGAATCTTCTCACCCCTTTTCTTCCAGGCAAAGTCTCTCCTGCACCGAAGCCATGTGGCAAAAAGGGTGCACCCTTAAGCTGCATGGTCCCAACTTCCACCAAAGCTGCATGGTCCCAAAAAGCCCAGCATGGCCTCTGCACCTGGGTTTAAATCCCAGCACCAATCTTCCTTTCAGCCCCATTTCCGACTCCTCCCACAGTCAGTTACACCTGCCAGCATTCCTGTATCCTTCCAGCTTTACTGGGCTACCATAGTAAGTCAGGGCAGGCGTGGCTGCATGGTGTGGAGCCAATCATCTCCAAGCTCTCACGCAGGTGCTGTAACCAGAGGGAGTTGCCTCCCAGTTACATCACGGGTTAAAGTCACTTTCATCCCCCCACCCAGGCTCAAAGCATGGTCACAGCTGTTTAACATATCCATGAAACCAGTTAAAGGTTATAGATGTGTTACATGACTGTTCTAGAGGTTATCTGCAAAACTGGTGTTATTCAAAACAATTCTCAATGGCCCTGCTCCATGTGTCCCATCCCCCAGCTCAGACTTGTGGGGGTGAGGACAACCTATATACATTTTTTTTCTAATATTTCCTGGACACCCTGAGTTCTGGACCCCATTACAAATCCCCATTTAGGGGCCCCCCTTGGCTGCACCCTGTTACACTCAGAGTGTCTCAGTATAGTCCCCTCATTCTCAAAACCACCCATGCTGTTAATAGAGCCTGGAATGAGACTGGAAATAAAGGCCACTTTCTCTACTACTATCCTCGCTTATTTATTTACTCATTCATTTAATTGACAACTTTCTACTGAGCACCCACTACGTGCTAAGTACTGTACTCTGCTCCAACTTGAGAATATAGCAGGGAACAAGACAGACACAAGCCCTCCCACTGTGGTGGGACTTACATACAAATCGATGATAAACATAAGTAATAAGAAAATTGGGACAGTGGTTAAGTGCCAGGAATATCATAAACATCAGCCACAGACGGAGTGTCTGGGGAGCGACATTAGACTCAGTGGCAGGGAGTGGCATCTGGGCTGAGGCCTGAGTGACAGGAAGAGCCTCCCCGAGAAGACCTGGGGGAAGGAAGCCTCGGGAGTGTGTCTGAAACAGACAGAAAGGCAGCATTCTTGGAGTGAAGTGAGCATGGGGCAGAGAGCATGGGTGGGCAGCGGCCAGGAAAGGTAAGAAGAACCTTCCGGGTCATGGAAAAGATTTAAATGTTACAGGAGGTGTGATGGGAAAACATTGGAGAGTTTGAAAAGGGAAGTAAGATAACCTCCTTCATATTTTTAAAAGCTTTTCGTTCCCCGATTTTGCGGCTTTTGGTAGGAGTCCCCAAACAGTTAATAGAGACCTTTCTGCCAGTGTTGGCGTTCTAGCGAATGGATCCTCAAACAGGTAACTGCTACCATGGTTCCCTCCCAGTGGTTCCTCGAATTCCCAGTCAGGAGGGGGTCTTTCTGGTGGAACTCCCGGTCCGAGCCAGAGACTATGAGTAGTCCACAGAACTGTCCGCCAGCCCCTGAGGTTGTGCCCAAACTCTGTCTGGCCTGGACGTGTATCAGTGTGGGCAGAGACCTGTCAGTGTCCCCCAGCTTCCCGAAGAGATCCCGAAGCCATGGCAATGAACTTCACGGCTCCTCTGCGTGAGAAGGACGTGGTGTGAGAGAGCCCCTGAAAGCAACTCCACGTGAAAACATAATACCTGCAATAATAAAAGGCACATATAAAATGCTATTTAAAAAAACTAATATTGTGTGTCAACTGTGATTGAAGAATAAAAAATTATTTAAAGTTAGTTTAAAAAAAAAAAAGGCAGCAGACGTTTTACCAGCTAATATTTATTGTCTGGGCAACAGGTGTTGCATTTCCTTAACAATTACATGGTGAAATGATTTCAAAACGAGCCTTTTGATTTTATCAGCATTAAAACACCCTTACTAACTGGGACAAAACAGCCTGAAGGAATCACTCCTTTATTTTATTTTGCCCCTTTTCTCCTTGCCGAGAGCAGCAAGTATGTCACATGGACTTGGTCTGGCACTCCAGCCCCAGGGTGCACTCGGCGTGCTGTGGATGCCTGGGTATGTTTTCTCTTCCTCCCGAGGTTAAATCGGAGTTAGTTTGTGTTCTTCGAAAAAGAAGCACCATCAAATTATGTTGAATCCAGTTTTGACGTGGATGGCTTCTACTTTTATAATGATGGTTTTGTAGATTCTCTGTCTAAGCTGTTTAAATTGTTTTTGAGGTGCGTGATGAAAGCCTCACCAAGACAGTTTCACAGGCACTTACAAGTTTTTTCAGATTGTGAACTTATATTAGAATGTATACATGGTAGGTGAAATTAGAAAACAAACTGGAATTTGAAACATTAAATGTCTGCAGTATAGAAAATAACTCTGTGTCCAATTCAAAATTGGCTTAGAGAGAAACAAACATTGCCAGGAATGAAAAGATATGAGTTCCTTTCACAGTAATGCCCCTGATTTTGGAAAGCTATTAACTTTATCATTTCATTTCCCCATCTGTAATAATAAACTAGGTGAGAACGCTCTTACTGCCATTGTTAAAGCTTTTTCCCAGAGCTCTGATTACTCTCTCAATGAGATTATTTCCTATTATGTTTAAGCAGAAATTTCATATCATGCACATATCAGCTAATTTGTACAGTACAATCCTTTAAATATTTCCCTAAACGAGGTTTCTCTGTCTCATTCACATTATGCTACATTTGTTCTTCAGCGTGAAAAGTAACCAATATTTCAGGGGTAAATAATTGAACTAAACCAATTATTTAAGTCCAGACAAGTTTCATCATTGAAAATAAGGAAAAATTATTGTACTCTTATCTTTTTCCTTCTGGTTCCTTAGGGTTTTCCCTCCCCCATTTCCCCCCAATTCTTTGCTTGAATTCACTTATTTGAACCAAGAATCTCTTGCCTGCAGCTGAGAATGCTCCCAGCAGTTGCTTTTTGGCTTGTGTCTGCTCATTTCTAAGAAGGCTCTCTTTATCTGCCAAGGTCCCAAACAAGTTGTTGTCAGCAAGGACTCCACAGACCATGCCCTCCACCCTCCCCTCCACAAGGCTTCATCATTCCTTCTTCCGAACCCAGTGAGACTTTGTAACCACCACTCATACAGCACATGAAACATTGTATTACTTCTATTTGGGAAGAAACCATTTCTTATTTATCTTCGCATCCCCAGTGCCTAGATTTCTGGCACGTGTGTCAGTGCCAAGCATAATGCTGGGCCCTATTTATTGGATTTAAAAAAAAAAAGAATACTGTGAAGTTTTAGGGTCCTTACTTGTGGGCTCTGAGTACAAGGAGTATCATGAGGAGAAATGGATGGGTATTTGTGGCAGAGACTGTTTTCAGTATTCATTTCCCCTTTTCTCAGTTTTACTAGAACCCCTGATTTTTGGTTGGGCACATGGCAATGCAAAATACAGATTAAATTTCTCAACTTCCTTTGCATGTAGGCAAGGTTATGTGACTCAGCTTGAACCAATGGGACTGTCATGTGGCAGCTTCTAGGAAGCCCCCTTAAAAGAGAGCTGGCGCACAACACACTTCTTTTTTTCTTTGCCACTTTCTAACTGACTAGAATGTAGATTTGAGGGCTGGAACTGAGCAGCCCTCTTGGACCATAAAGTGATCTAGGGAGGTTATGTATGGTGAAGCATCAAGACAGAGAGATAGCCTAAGTGTCCATCAATGGGTGAATGGATAAAAAAATGTGGTGTGTATATAGATACCTGTATGTAGAATGAAATGCTGCCATTTGAAACAATGTGGATGAAACTAGAGGGCATTATGCTAAATGAAATAAGCCAGACAGAGAAAGATAAATACTGCAGGGTATCGCTTATGTGTAGAATCTTAAAAAAAAAAAAAAAAAAAAAGTAAAATTAATAAAAACAGAGAACAGTGGTTGCCAAGGGCTAGGGGTGGGAGAAATGGGGACATGTCAATTAAAGGTACAAATTTGCAATTATAAGATGAGTACATGCGAGTTCTGAGGAGCTAACGCACAGCGTGGTGACTCAGCTAATAGTGATGTACTTACAGTTGCAACTTGCTAAGCAAGTACACCTCAAGGGTTCTCATGTGCAAAAAAACGGCCGGTACCTGTCAGGTGATGAATGCGTAACTTGATTGTGGCAATCATTTCACACTGTAGGTATACATCGAATCATCGAGTTGCACACTTTAAATACGTAACATGTTCTTTGTGGATTACACCTCGATAAAATCAGGGTCAGGAGAGAGACAAGATCCCCGAGGCCCTCATGGAGTGAAACCACCACGCCAGCTCTGGAATGCCAGTGCTGGACTCTTACATGAAAGAGAAACTTCTATGTTGTTTAAACCATGGTTAGTTGAAGTTGCTGTCACAGCTGAATCTAGTCCAGAAACTCTATTGCATTTTGTTCTTCCTGGTTGGTATATTTTAAATTTCTAACATCAAAAATTTAAAAAAAACCCTCCCCAGAAGCTTAGATGAGTCATATCTGGAATCTCTAGACAGGAAAATTAAATGTATTAATATCCTCAATTACTAATGCAAACACATACATTTGGGGCATCAATTAGTAGCTTTTGTTATTGAGTTTTTACTGTATACCAGACACTAGGCTATACTTTACATGCATTATCTTATTGAGTCCTCCTAAAACCCTTATGATGTGGGGACTTTTATAGCTGTACCTTATCAGCGAGGCAGCTGCAGATTAGAGAAGCTGAGTAAACAGCTCAGCGGGACAGGGCATCACCCCTCTAAGCCCACGTGTTAACCACTCCTGGGCGCTGCTGCGAGATGGGCAGGTGGAGGAGACCCTTCCTCTGCCCACCAGAGAGCTTCGCCTCCAAATCCATTGAGCTCCATACGGCAAATGCCAAGTTATCCAAGAATGGGATTCCACCATCAGCAAAGGGACCGTTGGATATACCCAGGGAGAGAACCAGGCAAAACTGAAGAGTCAGAAACTCCTGCCCTGGCCTTTCAATAGCCAGAGGCTAGAAAGACACACCTGGTCATGAATAAGTTGGCGGTGGGGGTGGGAATCTGGGCTTGGGTGGAGTCTCCCTGCAGGGCACAGCTGTGGCACTGACGTCGGAAGTCAGACAGGATGACACAGGCACATGGTAACCATCAAATCAGATTTATATGTAAATACCAGAGGCTCAAGCACTTGAAATCCATATTTAACAAGAAAGACATTTGGAAAAAAGATTTATACATTGCGCTACTCAGCCTTGTGATAACACTGGAATATACTAAAGGAGTAATTAACTCCCCTTCACTATCCAAGGCAGAACCACTCATTCATTCATGAAGTACGCACTGAGGGGCTGCTGTGGGGGCGGGGCAAAGGGGGGCTGTGCTAGGCAGGGGACGGGACACACACTGGGGCCAGGGCCTCCAGGGGGCGCAGTCGGGCGGGGGAAGACCTGCCTACACACAGATCTTTACACTGCAGGGTGCCACGTTCCTAACGGAAAGACGTGCAGGGCTGTGCGGGCCCTAAATGAGAAGCAGCCACCTCAGGGAAGGTCTTTGATGATGGAGCAGAGTTTCGAGAATGACTAGGACTTATCCAAGAGGGGTGGCCAGGAGGGGAGAACGTGTCCCTAAGAGAGGCAGGAGCAAGTGCGAGGCTCAGGGGAGCCTGTCGCCCTCCAGGACATGTGCTTCCTTCTAAGGCTGGAGCACAGGGGTGAGGAAAGAAGAGGCGAAGAAGAGAGCGGTTCTTAAAGTGAGCAGTGCAATGATCAGGTACATCAAATTTATATTGAGAGAGGCAACCAGCTTTCGTGGTCCTTCTCCTTGTTTTCCATTGTAGTTGAAAAGACAGTGGTTTCAAACTCCAGTCCTCCAAAGAACAATGCAATGACCCATGGCCCGCTGGTAGCGCCCATCCCTCTTTCCCCTAACGGAACTCATCCCCCAGTTCTTCACACGGGCCTGCTCCTCGCTAGCTGACTCTGGAGACACTGGTGCATCCTCAGGTTCCGGGGTGGATCCTTGTTGGCCCAGGGCAGAGGTTCACCCACGGGCCTACTACCTGTTTTGAAAATAATGTGTATGTGAAAACGACCACACCCATCATTTCCTGAAGTTGCTTTTCTGGTGCAACAGCGCAGTTGTGTGACAGAGACCATAGGGCTCACAAAACCTAAAATATTTATTAACCGGTTCTTTACAGAAAAAGTTTGCTGACCCCTGGTCTAGGCCAATCAGAGCACTGCACTCCCCTGGCAGATTTTGTTGGTCCAAAAACAGGCTTGTTGCTTAAGCTGGACAATCAGATTAAAGGCGAGAACTTATGTTTTATGTGTGGGCAAGGGTTCCCTCACTTCCGTCGATGATGTCCCAGTTGCTGTCATGGCCGCTCTGCAGATGGTGGAACCAAGGGATGGAAAGATCTGGGTCCCTGATCACACAGCTAAGCCATTAAATCAAGCCACCCACAAGTCCGCCCTATCTCTGGACTTAGTGTTGTGTGAAATAACACACTTCCTAATTGTTTAAGCCAGTTTGAGGGAGGCTGCCTCTTACTTGGAAGTAAAAGCGTCCATCATTGCTGTATAAGTAATGCCATCTTGTGCAAAGGCCAGACACACAGCAGGTTAAGGTACTAAAACATAGTCCCAAATCCAGAATTGAACAAAGGAAATGAAGGGAAGAATCAGCACCATCGTAAACCCATGCACATTGCCTGCAGGGGAGGGTCTAGGGGAAACCACAGACCTTTACCCACAGTTGATTGAAATTTTTTGAAAAATAAAGTTCCTAATTCAATGAACTCAAGATGATTTTTAAAGAATAGCAGTTCAGATATAGCATATTGGAAACTGTGGGAGTGGGGAGGCACGTCAGTAAAAGTGACAGCTGGCTGCCTAGGAGGAAGGAGGAAGACAGAAGAAACAGAAGCAAACAAAACAGAACAAAAAGTAGATTGTGCCTACTTAGTGTGGTAAACAGTTAGTAGAGAGCCCAAAGCTCCCCATAGCAGCCCGCAATGGCCCCAGGAGCGACAGTGTTTGTTAGACCATGCTTATAAAATATGGCCATCACACGCCAAGAATAGAATTAGTTATGTCCAGTCTATTCTGTATAATAAAACAAATAAGAATGCAGGCTCTTTTGTTCAAAGATTTTCTGACTCTCCTCAAAAAAGTTTTCTCTTAATAACACAGTGACAATCCAATGATATGGGAAACACACCCCGTTCCTCAAATGCTAGATCAAAGGAGTCTTTGCAAGAAGAGTCAGACTTCAGGCATATTCTTGCTGCTCCCTGGACTGGCAGGATTGTGCTTTTCTAACATCAAACACTGACTCAATTACAAAGAATCCCAGGAGGCAGGATCCAGGAATGGAATGGCATTTTGGGCACAGAGGCCAGCGCCGTACGGTGAACAAAGCACAGGCGCTGGAGTGAGATAGCTATGAGTCCAAATCTCAGTTCCACATCCAAACTAGCCACAGGGCCTTTGTTTCCTGATGAGTAGGGCGGGAATGATGATGTATGCCTTGCCTGATTTTTGTAAGGTCATATATATACACACACATATACACGAGTAGCTGTGGCATGTAGCACAGCATCTACATATGCATATTAGCCCTCCATTTATGGAAGTTGTCACTGTCTATTATTGTTATTGGTGTTATTATTATTATTCTGTCTCAAGTACTCTAAAACATTGTATTTGATGGGCAAAGTTGCTATAGAACAATTTCAAGCTAGAGAGAGCCAATCCCATCTGCCTTATTTAAATCTCCAGCGAACTTCCTTTGGTTTGTAACTGGCCCCCATGCACGGAGCGCAAAGACAGACCAAAGAAAGAGGTAGACTGCCCCAGATTGGCAGGAGGAGGTTTAATAAGCAAGGGAATTTATCGATGAGGCTTGTCTTGGGCAGCAGCAAGAGGAGGGGATCTCCCCACTCACCCGCCAGAATCTTAAAGTTTACACAGAGGCCTTCGCTGTGTTCGGTCGGTCATGTATTTCATGATGGTCTTAACGACATCTGGCTCTCTCAGGGCTGTGTCCTTGAAACAGCTCCCACAGTGGGAACGGTGGGTGGAGCATATATTCCACAGAGGTAGAGAGGGTAAGGAGCCTCTGAGTGCCCGGGCCCGGCTCTCAGGTCAACCTGTGGTCAGATCCTCTTGATGACCTCCTCCAGTACCTTCTGGGGAAGCAGAGTGAGCCAAAACGCTGTGGCTAAGAGCTGTGTCCTCCATAAACAGTACTTTATTCAGGAGCAAGAATTCCATGAAAACCTATTCATGGGTTGGGAATGATTTCAAGCAATCATTGGATCTGCAACCCACTACTCCTTCCAATGTGTCAGAGGTCAAATGGGGTCATCATTTAAATCAATAAAGTGTAATGAGTGTCTGAGGCAGTTGATGTGTTCAATCTAGCCTCTAACATGCCCTGAATGGTCTCAAATTATTCAACTGCAGGATCTTCAGGGGACCCAAACTATTCAACAGTGACCAGCACTCAGAAGAGGCATGTGGAAGTTAATTATTATGGCCTCAGGAAGCTAGGAAGTCCAAGACTGTGACTGATTCAGTTCCGGATGAAGGCCTTCTTCCCGCCTTGCCAAGGGCTGTATTCTCCCTGTGTCCTTACTTGGTGGAGAGGAAATTATCTCTCTCCCTTCCTCTTCTTGAGAAAGCCACTAATCCCATCATGAGGGTCGCACCCTCAGGACTTCATCTAATCCTAATTACCCCCAAAGGGCCCATCTCCAGATACTGGCACAGTGGGGATTTGGGCTTCAACACGTGAAATTGGTGGGGGGAGGGACACGATTCAGCCCAGAGTCTGACCCTTCAGCAACTTCTTCACCTAAAACCTAATTCCATTCTCTAAGCCATAAATAGTTTCTGAAGTGAGTTTTCTCAGATTTTCCAAAATATTTCTTCTTTTAGCCATGATTAAGCATAAGGAATTTCATCTCAGCTGGGGGAACAATGGAGGGAATCAGCTTTGTACAAGTAGGGGCATTTTGATAAAAAGAAGCCTTCATGACATTCTTTTCCACTGAAGAACACTGAGAAATTACATGAAGCAGAGGGAAGGTCAAGGATAAGAGAAGGGAGGGTGGAAAACAGGCCTGTCTCAGCAAGAACTCCAGCATTCGAACAACAGTTCTGTTCTGTCTCTGGTCAGCCTGAGCCGAGCTCTGGAGCCGACCGCACTCCAATGGAGACAAATGCAGTTTTGATTACCAGATACGGTCCTTGTTACAAGGAAGTCAGCCTCAAGTTGGTGAGAGAAACCATGACGTGAGGAGAAGAGATTGGAAATAGGAGTCCGCCTTTAGTGACTTTCTTGAGACTCAGTGGAATAATCTTGGGAATAATTTAATGAGAAGGCCTGAGCGTGTGCAGGGGCTGATGGGCTGGTTTCATGTTCATTCTGTGTTGACCTCTGCAGTGGTTGAAAACAAAACAAAACAAAACAAGTCTGGAAGATCAAACATCCATCTCTTGGTACCTGAGAATGGAGCAGAGAAAGAGAATCCTGAGCAGAAGGTGGAAGCAGAGAAAGTCTTAAAATATGTATGACTGATTCGGTTACCTCTTGGGAGGCACAGGGAAAGGAGGAGGAAGTAAAATGACATTTACTGAGAACCAACTAGAGTGTAAGGCCTCAGAAAGGAGGGGGCGGGTACTGCTTGTCCTGTTCCCAATGGGTTCCCGGCCCCTGACATAGGCCTGGACATGCACGGGACACTCAGTAAACACTTGCTGTAGGAAGGAAGACATGGCACAGAGCCCATTATATAGTTGGCACTCAGTAGATATTTTTGAAAGAATCAATTAACTAATGAATGCCTACTGTATGCCACGTATTATTACATTCTTTCATTTGGTTTACAAGGATGAAAAAATCCTTCATTTGCCAGACATTCTGCTGGACACTGAGAACTCAAACCAGTAGAGAGACCGTTTCTGCCCCCAAAGGGCTGACAGCGTTGGGGAGATAGACACGCGAGCAATGGCGGTGCAATGTGCCACGGCCACGGGAGGTAGCGCCCTGCGGGGAAAGACGGACGGGATCGCAGGCTCCCTGGGAGAGTTCAGGCAGCCTTTACCGGGGAGGCAGCCTTTGAACAGAGACTCTAAGAGAAGGAGAGGATCGCAGACATTTCAGGCAAAGAGAATGGTGTGAGGGACGATTACATGAAGTTCATCCTTGCAAGAGAAAAAATCCAGTGGAACACAGTGGAAGAGAGAATTGAGAAAGGAAGGAGCTGAGGCTTAGGCCTCGTTATAAAGGTATTTGATCTGAAGTAGCCTGAACTCACTCTCTAGAAGACAGGAAGTAGGACCAGCTTCGTGGACATGTGACCTGTGCGGTCCTACGGTACTCCAAGCCCAGCTAGGCCCGGGGCTCGGTTTACTGCTCTGCTGTCGGCTGTCTTGAAATTCTTACTAATTTTGTTTTTGAATGTGTGTTTTGTAAGTGAAGTCCAATGAGACAAGGATGCTGGCGCATAGCAGAGAAGGTACACACGCATGTCTGCACTATCTTGCTGCTTCGTTCACATGTGGGATTCATGAAGGCCCATGAGCGCAGAATTCCAGTGGACCTACTATGTGTGGGAGTTTTGCAACTCAGAACAAGTACAAGGTAAACATATTATGGAAGCTACCAGCTCCTACTGAGTGTTGATAATATGTGTGCATACTAAGAAGTGAGATAACACAGTTGGGTTAGTTTTATGCAATGGGCTACAAAATACAAATTATATCATTTCAGTGATTCCACATATGAGTTAAAGCCTCCCCTATTTGCATGTACAACTGGCATTGCACAATATAAAGATGAACAATAAACTTCGTGCTAATAATTTATAATTTGAATTTTTCTTTACATTAAATGGCAAATAAAAGCACCATGACAAGCTGAGAATGAGAGAGAGGGAGAGAAAGACCACTAAAAACAAAAGGAAAGGAAAAAGCTTCATACTTTCATATTTTAGTACATTTAATGGCATTTTCCCTTGCTTTTTAAACATTTTGCACCAGGCCCCAGAATTTATGTAGCTGGCTTTGATGGGGAGCCATCCAAAAATCTTGAGCAGGGAAGACGCATGACAAGACAATAATTCTGGAAAAACAACTCTCACCAGAGTGTGGTACAACCAGGAGAAAGGCCGATGAGGCCTACGTGAGAGCAGGGGCGGGAGACGAGAGAAAGGGACAGATGTACCAGGAGTGGGTGGGCAGACTCCTGGGGCTGGTGATTCATTCCATAGGGGAGGTAAGCAAGAGGGAGGAATACAGCTTGCCTCCCAGAGTTCTGGCTTCAGCCTTTGGCTATGCCATCCCCTGAGACATGGAGCAGGAGGAAGAGAGAGAGTATGGGGTGGGTGAGGGAGAAGAGATGGGCTGAAGGCGAAGGTTGGTCTGGGACCTGAAGTAGACAGACTTCTCTGCTGGGTCTGCACAGTGCTTCTCACTCCACTTTCTGGTAACAGACCCTGCCCCCTCTGGCCTCTGGGGTGTAGCTGGGACCTAGGCTGGGGATCATCCTGCTACCCGGCCACAGCTAGTGGTGCAAGGAGCGGGCAGGTAGGTTTTCTCAGCCAGAATAATCAGAGCTCTTCCCTAGGATTTTTCAAACTAAAGCTGGGAGGTATCCTTTTCCTCTTTAGCACTAGAAGTGAGTCTGCAATTGCCCAGCAAAGCTGACTGACCCTAAGACTCGGGTCTGAGAGTGAAGCCAACACAGAGAGGATGAGCGGTGAGCCTGTGGCCTGCCTTTGAGTTCCCGGATCCTGCAGTTCTGAGCTTCATTCTGTCCTTCCTGGTAACAGGATCTAAGAAACCCAGTCTCCCTTCACACTCCTCCACCCTCTTCCAGCCTTTTATATTTTTCTTAAGCTACCTGGAGTTAGGGCTCTGTCACTTGGGACTGAAAGAGCCCTGATTAGTACAGGACACGTGGGTAGGTGCCCATGGAAACAGCTCGTGACAGGTATTACTCCCATATCATGGAGAAGTGAACTGCGGCTCAGGAAGGTTAGAGAACTTCCCGAAGTCTCGTGGTTAGCCAGCCACCGTGCCAAGGCTCAAATGCAGGCGAGTCTAAATCCAAAGTCAGTCATCTCTCTCTGATGTCCCACTTTTCCTAATACGTTCCTTGTTCTCAGCATTCCTTTCTTTAAACTCAGGGCTTCAAATTTAGGGATATTCGTGCTGCTGAACTTCCAAGTTTCTTGCTCAATGACCAAATGCAATGAGGGCCGGAGGGTGGGTTCTCCGGAGCGTTTCCCAGGCTCTGACCACTCCCAGTTTAAAAGTCACTGGGACCAGAGGGCCTCGTTGCTAATTTTGCAGAAGTTTACAGTCATTGACCTTATCACTGAAACCTTGTTTTTCTAAACTTTGTCTTGTTTTATGAGTTCAAATAGAAAGTCACGTCTTAATTCCCAACAGAGTTCCAAGGAGGTGATAACAAACTGAGCCCAAGGCCTCAGATCTTGAGAAAAGCCCTCGGTGACCTTTCCTTGAGCCGGCCTCTCTGTTTATTGCCACATTCTCTTCTTTATAGAACCTTCCTTTCCTTCCTTCCCATCAATCCAATGCATTCTTAAGGGAATCTCTTCTAACTCATGCTAGGGAATTGCGGCAGAGGCTATTGTCCCCAAGTTGTTATTTACTCTGCTTCCTTTTCAATAACAGAACCCCACATTTTAAACACAAGTATTTTTGAGATATAATTCACATGTCATAAAATTCATCATTTTAAGGTGTACAATTGAATGATTTTTTTTTTAGTAGATTCACAAGGGTACAGCCATCACCGCTACCTAATTCTAGACCATTTCATCGCCCCGCCCCAAACCTCACACCCCTTCGCAGTGGCTCCCCACTCTCTCCTCCCTCCAGCCTCTCTGGCAACCATTAATCAACTTCCTATCTCCACGGAGTTTCCTATTCTGGACATTTCACAAAATGTCGAGTCATCTAATACGTGGCCTTTTGTGTCTGGCTTTTGTTATTTAGCGTATTGTTTTCAAGGTTCATCCACATTGTAGCACGTGCAAGTACTTCATTCCTTTTTATTGCCAAATAAGGACAGCATGCCATTGTGTGGGTATACCATGATACCACGTGTTGTTAAACCAGCTACAGTTGATGGACACTTGCGTTTCCCCCAACTCTTTGGCTATTACGAATAATGCTGCTATGAACATTCATGGTCACATTTTTGTGTGGACAGATGTTTTCAATTCTCCTGGATGCACACGAGGAGTGACTTTCTGGGTCCTGTGACAACTCTGTGTTGACCATCTTGGGGAGCTGCCGATCTACTTTCCGTACTAGCTGCACCATTTTACATTCCCACTGGCAGCATGTGAGAGGCAGCCGTGGTTTTTAGCAGAGCGCACTGAGCCTGACAACAGATCAGCTTTCCAGCTTCCTCATCGCTGCAACATTCATCTCTTCTAGCAAGGCTCACAGCACAGGATCTTGGGTGGAAATTGCTAATGAACGGAGCATCTTTCTTCCCAAACTTGTTATTTCTTGGAGTATTGCTCAAATGATTTATAAAGTATACTATACATATAAACTTACTAATATTGATACATTTACTTGGAAGGATGACTTATCATTAGCAGCAAACAGAGCCAGAAACAGAAAGACACGGCGGCAGCTACCAGCGAGACGGACTGACTGATCGTGGTCACTTTTCTCATGCACGCGCCTGTCCTGACTTCCGGAAGTGTCAGCCTGAGCCTCCGCCATGGGCTCCCTGCAGCCTGGGCATCTGTAATCAGAAGGCTCAACTCTTTAATGATCCCTTGAAGGCAGGAAACCCGTGTCTCTTTCACATTATTAAACTTCCAGTGCCTTGCTTGGGGGTTGGAACAAAGTACATGCTTAATTAATAAGCACTGAATTGAATTTCACTGACCACAGAGATGGCACTTAGCTGAACTTCAGAAGATGAGTATGTCACGTGGCTCAGAGAGGGAAGGGCACTGGGGGCTGAAGGAAACAATCTCTGCACGGACACAGGCACACCCAACGATGTGTTCAGTGACTATAGCGACCTTCAGATGTGCAAAGGGTCATGGCAGGGGGTGGACCAGGGCTAGATCATGCGGGGGGCTTGTGTCCCTGCTAAAGAATACAGATGGGACACTGTAGACAACGAGGACCTTCTGAAGACGACCTCTAAAGAGGTTGGGTAAGAATACCTTCTAGAGGCAGACGACCTGCGTTTTAATGCCACCTCTGAAATTAGCTAATTGTGGGCATTTCTTTAACCTTCCTAGGCCTCAGTTTTCTCATCTTTAAAATGGGGCTTATAACAGCAAACAACCAAGGAGCTTTTAGATAAGGTGCCAGGAGATAATGTAAGTAAAGTATTAATGCAGGTGAAATGCAGATATGGTTCCTGGCACATAAAATAGCTCAGTAAATGCCTGTTCATTATTATTGTTGTTTTTGCTTCTGTTATCAGCAAAGGGTTTTAAACAGTAGGGTGTCACGATCAAATTTGTATCTCAAGTGAAAATCACAGGCCAGTCCCCGCCAGGAAATGTATACTCAGAACTGACAAAGCTCTTTCCTTCTCTTTCTCTTTTTTATTGTTTTCCATGGTGGTTTCTCAGACCTGAAGGACTACAGACCTCCATGGAGGTCTTCAGTTTTCTCTCTTAGCTGCCATGGATTGGCTGTAGGGAGGCAAAGTAGATGAAATGACAGCCAGTGAAGCAACAGCCTGATGTCACAGGAGTCTTAGGTGGAGAAAACAGGAACAGTCAACAACCATTTGAAAATCATGTCCTGTAGATCAGACACTATGTGGGCCTCTGAGAGGCAAGGGGTGAGAGGTCCTTGGGTCTACTAGCCTTAGGCTTCCTACTGAGCTGACCTCTTTTTTCTCTTTGGGGTGCAGCAGGCACAGTCCTGGCCTTTGGAACCTCGTCTCTGGCATGTCGTTTGTTTGAGCCTCAGTTTCGGCATCTGTAAAATGGGGATATTAATACTTATGCCTCATCTTCTCATGCCACAAGATGATATTACCACACCCTTTCCTCTCTTCTCAAACTTCCCCACCCTCTCACCCTCATTGCTTTGAGCAGATGACCTTGTTTCTTATTTTACTGAGAAAATAAAAGCAATCAGAAAAAGAACACCTTCATCCTCCTCCATTTAACCTACTGTTACAGGAATCAGTCTGAATGTGCTGTTCCTGCTTCTATCCCCTTCATATGTGATTTGGATCCTACTCTTCTCTTGTCTGCTCAAGGACAGTGCTCCTGCAATTGTCACCTCACTGTCCTGTATCTTCAATTCTACCCCCCACCCCCGCCACCGCCACTCTACAGGGTCGTTCTCATCAGTATGCAAACAATCTAAGAAATACAGAACCTCCCTCAGTCTCTTCCAGATTTTTGTTTTCTTTAAGCTAATTGCAGCTAGGTTTCTGTTATTTGCAACTGGAAAAGCCTAGTTAATACAAGACACATAGACGGGTGCCTACGGAAGCAGCTCGTGCCCTTTTTCCTGTTGGTCTCCAATGGGTAAAAGGTTACAGCTCCGTAGAGTTCATCCTTTCTCTCCCCAGAGGATATGGCAGCTCTGAATTGCCCACCTCTGTACTTCCTGTCAACGCCCTCACAGCTGTCCAGCAATTTCAGACGCAGTTGGGTGAATGTTTGAAATCCACCCTCATAATAGTTTAATAGGGACAGATTTTTTTTAATAAAACTTAAAAAAATTCTCTTGCTTATATGAAATTCCTTTTACGTCGTTTTTCACCGAGCATCTGTTGAAGAGGAGAATAATTGGCTTCAGGATTTGAATGAGTCACACTAAAGGCAGTAGAATAAGTAGGAGACACAGTGCTTAACACTGAGCAGTTTATATTTATGAATGAATAATTGGAAGAATTAATGGATGAAATTAATTAAATTAACAGTCCCAGAATTGGGTTTTGTAACTTAATTGTTTTGAATTTGGGATGCATTTGCCCGTAGAAACAATATTATAAGTGATACTGAAGGTCAAGAAATCGCACTAAGGCTGTTTAGCCCATAATGTAGCAATAAAATGTAAAAAGGTAATGGCATTGTGTTAAAAACACCAATTAAACAGTTTTGAATGCTGGTGTTTGAGGAAAAGTAACTTTAATTAGGAAATGAAAGATGTGATTCCCAAGGGGACTTCTGAGCCCTTTCCAGGGTTCCAGATTGTCTCCTTTTTATATCTATTTTCAAATTAAAATGTATGCATTTCTTTCCCTTGGTACAAGCATACCATTTGTGTGTGACAATCAGACTATCTGTATCATCAGCAGGATCACTATTGTTTAAGGTGATTAATAACTGTTGGGTCTCTAGCTGGATGGAAGGGCAGGAGCAAAGCAAGATGGAAGTTTGGGGGGATTTCTCTTACGCAGTTGGAAGAGCTGGAATAGATGAGCATGTCACAAACAGCACTCATGCATTTGCTACCATGTGTCTCTGTATTCAGAGTAAAGGAACGTGACTCGCTGTGCTCCTCAGGGGCTTACTCTTTCCAGGAGGAAGACCTACGCACAGAAAAGGTGCTGCTGGGTAAGACGTGTTGGTCGGCAATCAAGGTGATGGCAGTTCAGAGGGTGGAGTGATCTCTGGAGCCAGGAAGGCGGAATGAAGAGTTTGAGTTTGACTTGCGGGAGAGGCTTTCAGTCCAGAGAGAGTTGGGAGACCACATGCGATGAGATTACCGGAACGGTACTTGACAGAAAATACAGGAAAAGGAAGATACTTGATGTGAGCATTAATCTACACAAGAAGAAGAAAGAATTTAGTGGGGAAAAGGATGCTGGATGATTTCCCCATGGAGGCCATGAAATGGCTTGGGAAAGGTTGGTGCTCGCTAGAGCTTCCTGGAAACCATGGCCTTGAAGTTTTCAACGGGTCAGGCAGCAAGTGATCAGACTTTCAAAGGTGCTTGCAAAATCAGACTGTACCTTAATATGCCTGGGCGTTTCTGTAGAATATAGAACTTGTATAATTTCATCATATTCTGCTTGTCGTTTTTGGTGACATGTGTCCCATTGGACAAATCCTACTGATGCCTAAAGAAGAAACTCTGAAACCCTTGCCTTTGGTATTAAAAAATGTCAAGTTCCATTTGCCAGTCTTCCCTCTGACTCCACCTCTCCCTTCCTTCTCTTCTTCCTCTAGCTTTCCTTAATTGTTGAAACAAATCACTTCACTCTCTGGGCCCCTGTTTAAAAAATTTATTTATACACGACAAGACTAAACTGGAATACCTAAACTTTCCAATTCCAAAAACTTGATCATGAACTTTTCCAAATGACAAAACATAAACCACAAGAACGAGACCTAATCATATTGCTCAAATCAAATTGCTGTGGTTTCCAAAATGAGTACCACAAATGATTTAGTGATTTGCTTTTTCTAAAAACTAGAAGACCTCTCTGTTCTCAGAGTTATTTCTGGAGCCCTGAGATTCGTCTAGAAAAAGTGGTGTAGAAGGGTCGAGTTCTCCTTCCCTAAAAAAAAAGCGGCAGGAGTCACGACAGCAAAATCTGTTCGCGCCCAGCTCCTCCGATTCAAAAGTTTTCTGGGTAGCCACAAGCAGATAAAACCTTATCTTTCCGCCCTCGGGTTCCCTTCTTGGGCTTTATATGCATCGACAGGCACAAGTACCGCCTCCCTAACCGCGGACGTTAACAGCCTAGGCGTTCAGAAGCAGCAGGGTCCCGGAGGGTCTGCGGCACCCCACCAGGCGGGGGCGCGGCGGAAGCGGGCCGCCACACTTCCGGTGCCAGGCCGGGCGCTCGCCACACTTCCTGTTGATCGGGCTCCGCGGAGGGCTGGGCCTGGGGGCGGGGGGAGGCGGTGACGGCTGCTGGCCAGGCGTGGGCGCGCGCGGGGCGGTCACGGGCTCGGAGTGTCCGCCTGGTCTCCTGAGCCGGGAGCAGCCTCGGCGGCCGCGCGTGGTGCTGCCCTCCGTCCGTGCATCCGGCCCTCGGCTCCGCCGCGCGGCACCATGCCCGCCGTGGACAAGCTGCTGCTGGAGGAGGCGTTGCAGGACAGCCCCCAGGTACCTCCCGCCGCTTCGATCCCCCTCGCCCGAGGGCTGAGGCCGAGGAGGCCCCTCCAGCCCGCCCCGGGGTGGAGGTAGGGAGTGCTCGGGGTCCCCTCCGGGATGAGGACGGGGCGGGCCCGGCCCCGCGTCCCGAGCCCGGACTGCCCCGGGAGCGGGCGTTCCTCTAGCAGAGCTGGAGAACCCGGGCAAGCCCCCCGCGGCCGGAGCCTTTGTGTCCTGACCCCTTTCCAAAGTAGGCTGAGACTCAGGCTGCCCGGCCTAAGCTTGGGCTCCCGCACTTACTAGCCGAGTGCCACGGGCAAAGAACTTAACCTTTCTGTGCCTCGGTTTTGTCATCTGTGAAATAGGGATAATAATCATACCTCCCTTTTAGAGGTGTTAGAATTAAATAAGCAAATGCCTGTAAAGTTGTTACAGACAATGCCTGACACATTGTACGTAAGAAAGGATTATTATTATTATTATTATTATTATTACTGTGACTGTTACTGATGTCATGGGACCTGGGGGACTGAGGGCCGGAATGGGAGGCAGAGCCCGGATCTCTCTCCCGGCGGTACCAGGCCTCCCGTTGGCACTGTTTTCTCCTTTGCGGAGAGAAGATTAACAATACCAGCCCCACTTGTCGCGCAGAGCTTCATCCGCGCCCTCGAGGAGAGTCAAGTCCTTTGAGCTCTGCAGGTGAAAGCTGGTGTGTACCTATAGCACATGAGTGCAGAATGACATTAGTTCATAATTCAGTGCTCCTTTCCCCAGGGAACTTTTGTTCTCCATTAACATTTCCCCAGCTTCGTATCTACTTTCCTGGTTCTGCATCCCTGGGATATTTAAATAAGTCTCTTGACTCCCTGGTGTCTCAACTCTTGGATAATAAGAATGAGATTAACCTCTTTTCCATTCAGTTTCTCTTCTCTTTTTGGTTCCTTTCCGTTTTCTCCTTAGTGGATTGCAGTCCTGGGAGGATCCTTTGGGCTTAGCTACAGCCGCACCGCATCTCTTCGGTTCCGAATAAGTAATCAGAAGGGCTGTGGGCTTAGCTGCCTTGTGCCCATTTCTTTGTAATGACTTGTAAGCGAGCAGTGATTTTGATTTTGTTTTGCTTGTTTCTTTTTTCTAATTGGTATCTGCTGGTCCGATTGACTGTTAAAGTCCTCTTTGAAGTCTCTAGGCGTTTGGCATGTTACAGTACTGAAGCCCTTGGTAGAAGTCATTTCATCCATTCTCATGCGTATTGTGTGGAATAGAAGATAGAATTTCTCACAATAACACTTTGAACGAGGATTTCCACTTGCTTTGAAGTTGCAGAAACTGAGGTGTGAAGCGCATTGCTTTCCTCACTGAACCTGGTGGGGGCGGAGCCAGGTCAGAGGGGTTGCACTGATTCTCCATGGAGCCCTCACTGATAAGTCACCTGGATTTCTGGCTCTATTTGCGAGTGGTTTACTGGATTTGCTTAGCTCTGAGGAAGTAGAAAGAGGCCTGGCAAACAAGTCAGGAGACCAGGGTCCTAAAGCTGGCTCTAACGCTGACTTACCGTGTGATTTGAGCAGGTCTCTTATCCCCATCCTGGATCAGTATTCTCATCTGCAGAATGAGGGACGTGGAGCAGGTGATCTGTAAGGGGCTTTAGAAGCTTAACATTTTATCATTATCAGCATGGTTTGTAACTCTGAGCTTCTGTATGGAAGAGGAAGTTTGGAGACATTGTCATTCCTAAAGTGTGCCTTTTAATGTAGGGAGTTTGTCATTGCCTTTGAAACTTTGGCGTCACCATACTAGGTTTCTTGGTAAGGTTGTTGAATGGATGCTAGCTTTCAAGAAGGTCTTTGATAATCATCAGAGCATATTTATTTAACACTCTTGTGTGGGTATGTGCCTGCTGCAGCTTTACTGTTAAGGAGACTTGCAGACTTGGAACTGTGGGAGGCATCTAATCCAGCTCCTTCATTTTATGAGTAAAGAATAAAAACAATAGCAAACGCCTGTATCCCACATGCATTTTATGTGCCCCACACTGTTCTAAATGCTTTACTTATATTAACTCACTCAGTCCTCCCAACACTCTTTTGAGGTAGGTGCTCTGTTAAAATTACCAGGGAGCAGAGAAGTTAAATAACTTGCAAGATCATACACGATCCAGTGGCAGAGTCGGGATTGGAACCCGGGCAGTCCTCCTGTCCTCTCCAAGTTAGCCCAGCTACCTCACACCTGGCTTTTCTAGCATCGGTGACCTAAAATGTTATTTCACTAAAAGGAAAAGATCCTAAGGAACACCTGTTGTTTGTTTCCTCTACTTTTGTGTCCAGTAGTTATGAGGGTTGTTCCAGTAACCTGGTTGCATAGGTTTCATTAAACAAACACAAAAGCTTTTGTATTCGAACCTAGTGACCCAGGAAGGGCTAAGTAGCAGTTACCTGACTTTACACACATCTATTCATTCCCTCCTTTTTAGTACTGCATGATGTCTTGCACAGCTAGTCTGTGTGTGTACCCATATCTACCTCTGATCTGTGAGAGGTAGAGTTTTAGGGATTGACATGCTCGTCTCCGTTGCTGTTTGCGAGTGAGCCCGTGCTTCCCACCAGGCGCTGCTAGATGCTGGGAAGTAGTGACTGGTGAGGTAAGAGGCCCTGCCCTCCGCCGGTTCACAGTCTGTTCCCGGAGGCGGATAGGAGAGCTGCAGTTCCAGTGCAGTGTGGGTGCTGCTGTGGGAGGGACACAGATGCAGCTTTGAGCTGCTGCAGCTCGTTCGACTTCACTTTCTCTCTTTTGTGCAAATAGTCTGCTTTTGAGATAAGTGGGAGACAAAAGCGCTATTGCTTGCTGTTTGGTTTTGATGTTTTGTTTCTTTCCTTTGCAGTTGGCATTAACCGAAGCGCAGAGAGATGGAAGGCTTAGTTCTGAGATTGTGCAGTGAGTAGTCGAGCTGGGAATAGCCCTCTCTGACCAAACCACACCTGTCTTTAGTCAAGTAGGATGCCTCCAAACACAGCCTGGTGGTCGCGTCTTCATTGGAGAGAAGTTTTTACCTGCCGTTCTCTTTGTTTACAGTACATTTTTTTTCTTTCAGTAGACGCGGTTCTACAGAGACATTTCTCTCCCTCTGCCAAATTATAGGTCTAAGGACTTTAATTGCTTTTACATTATAAAATACTTATGTATGATTTAAATATACATGTTTATTAATCAGAGCCTTTAAAATTGTACCATTATATAATTAGATGGGTATTCTTGAGTAAAACATGTCTAGGACTATTTTGTTAAGTAACACACAGTTTCTTTAAGACAGAGGGCTGACGCGGAGCCGAGGCCGGGTCCATTGGGTGTTTGGCTTTGTGTTTCTGGCCAGGCTTCCTCTTGAGAGTGTGGGATAGTAGAAAAAGGACGGAACTCAAATCCTGATTCTGCCACTGTTACCTTAAGTGAGTTACTCAACCTCTCTTAGCTTATGTTTTGACATCTCCAAGATCAGAATAAAAATAGGTACTTAATGGAATTCTTGTGAGGAATAAGTAGCATATGTGAAGTGTCTCCATGGCTCCATGTCATGGTACCTCCATAAGTGATGGCTGTTGCTGTCTCTGTAAGTGGTATACACTAATACCTTTCTGACTTTTTGGTAGACATTTTGAACTGGTGTACCTTTGCCTTGTCGTTGGTCTTATTCCTTCCTTATGTCTCAGAACATTCCTGTTGCTCCAAATGCAAGTTTAAGCAGATGTGGAGCTGATAAGGGATATCGCTAATGGCGATATTGGACCTTGGTTCTTGAGTTCAGCAAAGAAAATTCAGAGCCAAGAACTCTAGCGCAAGAAGTTTATTTAGCCTTTTAGGAAGAAAGTCACAGAGGCAGAAGTGAGCCAGCTGGGCTGCGTTGACTCAGGAAACGAGTTATGGAGGCAAAAGAAGGGCCCTGAGAGCTTAGGAGAAGAGAAGCGGGGAGAAGTGCTTGAGGAAAGAAGCGGGGGTGTGCAGGAGAGAGCAGGCACTGGGTCCTTTGCCTTAAGAGTTTTATAAAAGTGGGAATTTTAGGGGAGATCTCAGGGGAGGATGTCAGTAGACTATTCATCAGCTTTCCAGATCTGTCCTTTCAGGGGTGTGGTCTCTATTGATTGGTCAGCACTAGGTTGGGGGGTCAGTAGTCATTGCAGCCCGTCTGACATCAGCCAAGGTGTTGCTTAGTCTGGTTTTGCCGCTTTTCTGGCCTGGAACTCAAACCCCACTGAGGCCTAGATGTTACCTCTAGTTTGACCAAAACCCCCTCTGTGGTCAACAGACCCAAGGCTTTGCTCCTAAGATTATTTGATGCCGATCAGAACCTCATTATCCTGAAGGCTTAATGATTAAGGTAGCGGTCGTGCAAGGAAGAAGGAGGCAGGTGAGTCAGGGTGTGGGATGGGGCCAGTGTGAATGAGCCATCTGCCTCAGTTTCCCCATTCCACTTGCCAAGGAATTTTCCTGGCTTTTTACTATCCTGCCTCAAAATCAAAACAGTGTCTGAGATAGCTGGGGATATTTTTTTTCCAGGGGAGATCATGACCTAGTTAAATTAAAAAGGGACAATTGTAGTTTTCCTGTCAGTTTTAATGGGTGTCATGTTAAATATGTCCAAAGTATGAATAAGGGAAAAAAAAAAACACTTGTGTTGTGGTTCTTTGGCAGTTATTGTAGGTGAGAGCATGACAGTAGATGACCAAAGAGCAGCCAGCTCCAGGTGGCCTTTATCCTGCCTCCAGGCAGGACTGTGGGCCGGGGACCAAAGCGCATGCCCGCTGGTAGAACGCACCCTGCTGGGGGCAGGTGCAGCCTCCTGCAGCGGGGAAGCACAGCAGGTGCAGCCAGCGGACAGGGGTTGCATCCTTCCAGCTGCTTCCCAGCCTTGGGAGGCCCAACAAGTTTCCTGGCCTCGATGACCTCCAGTTTCATTTTCTATAAAATAGGGTTAATGTAACCATGGTGTCTACCTCATAAAGTTGTTGGAAGTAATTGAGTGCTCAGCACAGTGTCTGACACAGAGGCACAGAGGAAATGGTAGCTTTAGCTTTCTTTCTGTTCTCTTTGTGGAGGACATTTACACAAGTCCCCACTTTCCATCTTACCTCTCATTTTCCATTCTGTTTTATTCCTAAGAGTTTTAAAAACCGCAAGTAGGACTCAACTAAATAGATATCAGTAGTAGCAAAAAAATTAAATATCCTCAATCCAGTTGTATCACTTTTTGTCCTGCCCACTCTCCCAGACGTGTTAGTTGTAGCAAAGAAAGGTCAGAGAATCGCGACACTGGTGGGCTCCTCCAGCACTGGCACCGTGGGTAGGTGACGTTTGTGGACAGCTGCGTAGATGGCAGTGTTAAAGTGAAATCGTGCGTGGAAAGCCCTTGCTGTCCAGAACGTATCAATGAAAGTCCACTGTCTTCTGTGTAATCAATATCATTTGCTGTCACCGTGTGGCAGGCACTGGTGGGCACTTCACATACATTCATTATCTCACTAAATCTGCAGATTTGGGTCCAGGACTAACGGGGTCCCGAGGTGACCCCAGATTCTGTGAGAGGTGCCGACAGACTGAGCCTCTGGAGAACACAGAGCCGGTTCCCGTCGCCCGGGCGTCTTGGCTCCCAGCGCCGGGTCTCAGCGGATGTGGGGTGAAGGCAGACGCGTGCGTGCACGAATGGATGGACGAGTGGAGAGTGATGGGCCACCCGGAGCAGGTTCTGAGAATGTCTTGTGACAGTCTTTTTTTTTTTTCAAATAAAAAGGGTATTTTAAAGAGATAGAATGAAGAATTCTAAACCAGTATTTTTCATCTATTAATGGATGACATCCATTAATGGATTAGTAGATCCAGTGGGTCACAGCTGTGATTTTTTGTTTGTAAATGGAACAGAACAGTACAGAATAGGAAGAAAAATCATGGTGTACGCATACTAAATATCGTTTGGTCGAATACATTTCATGCTATGGATTTGAACTGTAACTCATGAAGGACACAGTCTCATTCTAACTCATGAAGGACACGGTCTCTGCACCCTGGGATGTGTTGCTCTCACCGAGAGCTTTCCAAAGACCTCTCTTACCTTTTCCTTACTCATGGTGTTCTGGACCTTCTCTGTAGATAAGGGTTGGTACTGAACAGAGTACAATGGTCTCAGAGTGGTGGTCATGTATTTTTTAGCCTTAAAGATTACCCGGGGCAAAGTCAAGGCAAGCATGCGCTGCTGTGAAGTGCGCTGGAATTTGTAGAACAAAGTCAGGGGTGCAACGACCAATCCAAACGCCCAGGTTCCTGCTCCAGCTGTTGGAGGTGCTGTGAGGTCAGCTATTGCTCTCGTACCTCAGATAGGTTAGAAAAAGAAACAATAAGCTTTAATGGATTGTTCTTTGTAAAGTGTCTTGCTATCACCTCATAGAGGCATTTCTGTAACCTATTTCCGTTTTAGACCTATTTCTGAAATACAGATCTCATTATCCCTGACTTAGTATTTTACGTTCCCACTGCGCTGGGCACATTGACAAAAGTCCCTGGAGTAGAGGTGGTCCCTCCCATGATGCCTTGCTACTTCAGACACCGTCCAGCGTGTGAATGTTTCCTTAGTGCTCACCGTGTGTCAGATAGGAGACGCCTTTCACCTGGTGGCATTGCCACCGCTCTCGGAGCACTGTCTAGTTGGGCTTCCTGGAGAAACTGACCTGAACTCTTGCTAAACTGTTCTTTGGGTTTTGTGCCCAGATCTACCCCTGGTGGACCCAGGGTACACAACACTTCCTGGCCGTGAGTTTGAAAATTGGTTGGCTAATATAAGGTGAAAGACGAGGAAATTGACCGTAGTACTATGAGAGGAAGGAATGACACCCTCCTGCGGGATGTCCCAGGTGGCAGACTCAGACAGACGCTCAGCTGCTGGCATGACGCAGCGCTGGGTGTCCACGCCCAAGGTACGCAGACAGGGCCGACCTGGTGTTCAGTTTATGGGTTCGAAGGGAGAGGCTGCCTTTTAACACTGTTTGTTGTTGGACGGACTTAACTGGTGCTTAACTGGTAGAGGCTAACGTCGAGACAGATAATAGCCCTGCGTCTTAATCTTTTAAAAACTGGCTTTCCTTTCTGGCCCCAATACTCGAAGTGTATTGTTTGTCCCTGCGCTGTAGTCTGAAGGGTTAGAAAAGGAGTCCTAAACTAAAGCTGTGGGGACCACCTTGTACTCGAGCCAGTAAAAAGAATGAAGCCAGAGAACAGGTACCTTCTCCCCCATCTGTGTGTGTGTGTGTGTGTGTGTGCGCGCGCGCGTGCTACCTCTTTTGAAACTTTTCCACTTAGAAGTGAAATTGACCTCTGTTCTTTCCTTGCAGACTCGCTCTTTACTGAGTGTGTTTGAGGAAGATGCCGGCACCCTCACGGACTACACCAACCAGCTGCTCCAGGCGATGCAGCGCGTCTACGGCGCCCAGGTACCCCGCTGTCCCCTCCCCTGGAGAGCAGCAGAGGAGGGACCCTCTGCCCTCATCTGGAACTTCTCTCGGGAGGCTGAGAAATTTGAGTCAGAACAACAGCATTTACAATTTTGAAATAAAATCAGAATTGTTGTTCTCGCTTTGGTTCACCTTTAAAAATGAGGACAATCTATTTTCATTGCTGAAGAAACAGAGTAATTTCCCTGTAACTAGTAGGTCTGGTAGAGAGGGACCACATCATTGCTTTTAATTTTTTTTAAAAAATTCAACCCCAGAGGGAAGCCTTTGAGTCTCCTCTTCCTACTTGTGAATGAGTGGGCTCAGTATTCTGACACATGTCCTTTGTCTTTCTCGTCCACGGGCAGTCTTAGATGTCAGTGCGGGCGGGTGGGGATGTTTTTCCAAGCGCTTCCTCTGAAAAGACTTGAGTCGCAGTTCTGAAACTATTGGGTGGCTTCTTTGTTTTGAGGAACAAATATCTCTGGCTTGCAAAACCCTGGAAAATAAATTGCTGAATAGCAAAAGTGCATCTTTGTAAGATCAAGAAGTGCTCATGTATGTTACTTTCCAAGAGAAGACTTGTGAGTTTCTTCAAAAAAAAAATTCAGTGTGTTACACATCAGAATATTGTGGCAGCTGATTCTTACGATTATTGATTTTTTTGCTGACTTAAACCTGTACATATTAATGTTTCTTTTTCTCATGATCTCTAAAGAAATAGCACAGTCTGTATTTAATAACAACATGTATCAATACTCACTATAGTCATCATTGGATAGCTCTTGATACTCACATATAATTATTTGTTCTCATTGTTTTAGAAGTCATTCATTCATGTCATGTACGGGAAGAAGGCTCAACCCTTGTCATTAGGGAGCTCCCAGGTGGGTGGAGAGACAGACAGAACAGTCACCTAAGAGCATTGGCAGTTCTAGGAGGGAACATCAGCTGACCCAGAAGAATTGCGTTGGACACCTAACAGGAAGATGGGCATGATAGTCGAGGTTTATTGAATACTGAGTAGCTTCCAGGCATGGTTTCAGGGGCTCTTCCATGGATCAATTCATTTACATTCCCCAACAACTCTGTGGGGTGGGTTTTGTTACTATCCTCATTTTATATAGGTCAGGAGACTTAAGGATTCCGAGGATGAGTACCTTGTCCAAGTTCACCCCCATTAATACATGGCAGAGCAAGTCAGCCTGAAAGCTGAGTCCGGACTTGTAACTGCTAAGCATGGGGTGGTAGCTGCACTGGACAAGCAGCAGTAGAGATGGAAAGAAGTGGATGAGCTTAGGAGGTGGATCAGTGACTAGTTGGATGTGAAGGGACCTGGTTGGTGAAGGAAGACTCGGCCCGAACATCAGCTGTGAACAGTTGGGAGAACACAGGAAGAGGAGAAAGATGTGTGTGTATTGGCTGGGACGTCAGCATAATTCTATTGAAAGGCTGATTTTGAGATGTCCGTGGGTCATCAAAGGTGGGGAAAAGAGGTCTCGTTGAAAGTTCATAGCCAGAGATCAGGCCAGAGATACAGAATTGCAGACTATTGTAAGTGTTGCTTATTAATTGGAACTAATTTTAATGACAAGTGAATTGTATTCATTTGCAGTATTGCTTATTTGTTGGTAAGACATTCAGAAACTGGGGACATACTTTGTTGATTTTTTAAGCCCTGTTTATTTATATTGTCTGTTTTGTATTTTCCCCTAAATATTCAAAATTTAAGAAGGTAAAATATTTTGACCGTGCTTATACCTGAGCTTGCTTGCTATTCAGTAACTTAAACACGGTCACTAAATGATTTGTTTTTCTGTTTAAAGTACTGTATCAGAGCACCGAGACTTCAGGGGCCGTGTCTCTGCTACTCCCAGGAGTCTCCCGTCTGCCTTTCCTTATCTGTCAGAATCATTTACTTGACGTTCAAGCACTTTCTTATGCGTTTCGTCTTTCAAGCCAGAGAACTAAGTTTTGCCAAAGTTAAGTGGGTCTTGCATTTCAAGAGGCTGTAACTGGCTTTTAATTCATACCAGATGACCATCACATGGGCTCTCCTCCTGGCCAGAAATCCTTCCTCCTGCCTCGGCGTTTCCTGCAGCAGAGGCTAGCGGGGACATCTGGTCAGTGCCACCAGACTCAGCGACAGCTTCAGGCAGTGGTCAGTGGCATTCAGAGCATCTGGGTCAGGGCTGGTGGGTTTCTCTGGTTTAATTGAAGACTTAGGTGTTTTGTTTTAAATTTAAAAAAAAAGCTTTTCTGACCTCTCTTTAATTGGTGTATATCTATTTCTGTCTCTCAGTGTTTTCATTCTACTGTTTTCTGTTATATTTTTTTAAATATAACTTAGAGAAACATTACTTTTTAAATATTTTATATCTAGACCTATTGAATTAGATTCACATAGTTTTATAATTTTGTTTTTGTAAACAAGTACTTAGCAAGATGTAGGTTTTCATTATATTTTAAAAATCAGGTTTATGCTGCTTATAAATGATAAATGTTCATAAAAGTTATTTTAATCAGACCTCATGGTAAATTTCGGTATTCCGAGATAGCAAATGCCCTTCATACCTCAGTTTTAGAAGGAGGAAGATCAAGGAAAACTAGAGGAAAGTTACGTGAGCAGTTTTGCTGATTCCGGGGAGATTTTAAATTTTATTTGGCTTCAGTGCTGAATGAAGCTGAAGCCTGTAAGCTGCTTTCAGCAGTTTCATGCAGTCCCTAGAGCCACCTCTGGCCCTTTCTTCACTGTCAGGCGTGCCTTTGCGCAGGGTAGGAATGGAGTGCTCCGTTCCAGGTCGTTTGGAAGACAGAATTTGTACACACTTCTCAGGCACGAACCAAGGAGACAGGTTACTTTGAAAGATCTGCTGTGTTTCCAACTATTAGCCGAATAAGTTAGGAATCTCCATAGTGTCTGAATAGATGGAAGTGTATACATATTCTCACCTGGGCTGTTGCAGCACTGACTGCAGCGGTCTTCCTGTCTTTAGGAGTAGCTTCCCCTTCAGCCCCGCCTCCACCCTACGGCTGAGTGATCACATCCAAACCTCCCTTCCCTCGCTGTCTTCAGATGCTTCTGTGACTCCCTGTGACCTCGGCAGAGGTTACACTCAGAAAGGCACTCAAAGATCTCCATGCACTGAGGATCGGCCTCGCCTTTGGCTGTTCTAGAATGTGTCGGCCCCTCTACACATCTCAAGACTTTGCTACGCCATTCCTGCTGGCAGGCAGCCCTATCAGCCCTTCCCTGGCAAGTGGTCTTCCCAGCTCTTAAGACTGACCTGAAGTCCAAGATGTGTTTGACACCTTTGCTTTCTAACTTTTCTCCCTTCCTGGCCAGAATGCACCTGTGTGCCAGGTGCCCTGTGTACTTATTGGCCGGAGCACTTAAGGTTTCCCGGTCCCTCTGTGGACTGCGAGCTCCCAGAGAACAGATTCTCCTTGTCTCCGATGCCCAGCACCATGCCTGGCCCCACTGCACAGTTTACTGTCACTCTCACATCTGTCCCCTCCTTGGGTCCTTAGCGAAGGGCATTATCCTCCATCCATCATCCAGCCTAGAGCCCAGTTTTCTTAGGCTCCTCCCCCTTCCTTGCTTAGAACACTCTGTTGTTTATGACGCGTGAGTACGGCACATCTCTGCCACCTTCTCCACTTTGTGGTCTGGGCTCAGACCTGTGTCCATCTCTCACTTGACTTCTTCAGCTGGTCTCCTGACCTTCAGGCCATTGTCTCCTGTAAGTATTTCTTTTCTACCAGAGCCACTCCTGACTGCTCTCAGCGCCCGTCTCTTGTCGTTCGCATGCCCAAGTCCCTCAGGGCTTCCCTGTTGCCTCGGGAATCATGGCTGCCCCCAAGCTCAGCTCTCTGCCTCCGTTCCTGCTGCGCTCCTCCCCCCTCCCCATGTGCCTCCCACCTCTAGGGGTCCTGCACCAGAGCCACCCGTGACCCAGCTCTGGTAAGCACCGGTAGATGGGACTGTCAGCCACTTGGCTCCAGGAAGCATTTCTGGTCAAATACTTGGTGCAGATCAAAGCAAATGTCCACATCGCGACTGTGACTCTAGTGGTTTCCTCTTCCCCTGCTCCCAGCCTCTCCGTTCGTGTGTACCATGGATGGTGACGTCCACGGGGGTTTCAGGTGACATTTGAGTTAGGAAGTGCCCTGTGCCACTTTAAGATAAACATTCTTTTGCCAAAATCTCAGTTTCCCTTTCAGATTTGCTAACCACGGGTCTTTCTGCCTTGGCGACAGCCGCAGGAGGTTCTGTTCAACATGGGAGCACCCGTCAGTAAACCCTTCATCGGGCCGGGCCTGTGAAGGATTCTCGTGAGGCATCGGGTAGCGCAAACGGTAACCGGAGGGTTCTTCCAGAGTGTCAGGAAGCTCTCACGGGAACCCGTGGCGAGTCCAAGCTGTGGGCCTCCTCTTCTGCCGGACTGCAGCCGGCACAGCGTGGGGTTCACGTGCCTCTCGTCGGCCCGATGGGACCTGCCCACTGGGTACTAACTAGATACACTCCGGGCTTTGGGTGGGAGTAGCGCAGTGTTAAGAACTCGAGCTCTAGCTTTGCCAGGTCTGAATTGAGTCATTGCCTTGCCAGTTCCAAGTCGTGTGATTTTAGAAAGTCATTATCCTTTCTGATGGTCCCTACCTCATTGGTGCGCTCTAAGGACTAAACATGATGGCATGTGAAAAACACTTCACAGCCACGTCACACGCTAGGAGGGGCTCAATAAATGTTCGCAGCCATCTTCACTGATGTGATTACTCAGGTTTACTCTCTACTCAAGCGCCAGTTTGGCCAGTCTCGTTGCAGAGGTAATTGCGCGGACTCACCAGTAGGGCGTGGACTAATTAGCCGGTGTGGGTGAAGCAGCTCATAAAGCCTTTGCACGCAGTGCGGGAGGTTGAGTTGGGTGACAGCTGGTCTGGTTTGGAGACTTCTCCCGTGCTGTGCTCTGTACAGCAAAGGCGCGTCTCTCTCCAGGACGGGTGGCAGGCCATTTCTGACTTCTGGCTTGTTCCTCGTGAAGTTGTGCTGGTAGAACAGAATCTTGCTGCCTGAAATCACACACGTGTGAAAACACACAGCTTTTTCCATCCGGGACTTCTAGGAGAGATGAGGCAGGGACCATGGCACACAGTCGTCTGGAAAGCAGCTGCTGTGTGTGGCACGCGCTCCTTCCCTGTGCTACAGGGGCCGTGTGAGCGGCACACACGTGCGGTGTCCTCACCCGGGCGCAGTGTGGTGCTGCAGCCCCCTGGCCGGTGCCCCACGGCCTGTGGAGCACTCGCCCGTAAGCTCCGGAGAAGGGAAGACTTCAAGGAGCCTGTGGCCCTCTCTTGTTTTGAAGGCATAGAGGGCGGCTCTCATATCTATTGACCAGTCTCTAAAGGCTGCAGATGCGGGGGAGTCATGTTCTAGACTTAGCCAAAGTTAAAAGAAAAAAATGAATGAATTAGAAGAATAGAAAACTTTTCTTGAATCTGAAATATTGTAGCTTAATGGAGCGCCTCCTGAGGGAGCTGTGGCAGAAAAGTGCACTTCGGAAACTTTTACTGTCTAAAGCAGGGTCAGCGATAACCTGCCCTTGGGCTGGCCTCTTGTTTTTATAAATAAAGCTTTATTGGAATTAAGTTGCACTCATTTGTTTGTGGGTTGTTTATGCCGCTTTCATGCTACAGCAGCAGGGTTGAGTAGTTGTGACAGAGACCATAGACCTCACAAGCCAAGAACGATGATTGTCCGTCCCTTTACGGGAAAAGTTTCTCAACTCTAGTCTACAGCAGAGACCTTCTTTCTCAGCTGCCTCTCAGCAGGACTTGGGATCTTAGAGAGTAGTGTTTAACATTGTGGGTTTTAGAGTCCGACAGACTTGGATTCACATCCCAGTCCAGCTGCTAACTAGCTGTGTGGCCTTGGGCAAGTGGCTTAACCTCTCTGTGCATCAGTTTTTTCATCTGTGAAACTGAGTTAATAATTAGAACCTGCCTTACAGGGTTGTCAGAATTAAATGAGATAATGCTGGAATGCACTCAGGGTGACATCTGGCAGGAATGAAGTGCCCTGTAATGTTTGATGCTGTCGTCGGGGAGGTTCTGTGGGTCGGTGAAGCGTAGTGTGCATGGCGTGGCTGCAGGCAGGTGCCTGGGTAGCTTGAACAGATCCGTCTTAAACCCAGTGCTAATAACGCAGCTGAGAATCAGCCCCGTGAGCGGGCTAAGACCCTGGTTCCCCTGCACTGTGGTCTTCAAACGACACTGCTGGAGGTGGCAGCGGGCTGTGCCCTGCTGTTGCTGTGTCCCTGGCCAGTAGTCGTATTTTATCCCCCGTTGCCCCCCCCCCCCGCCGTTTGTGATATTTCCTTGTAGGATTAAGCAGTATTTCTCTCCTCACACCATGATTGGGAGTATCATTTTAAACTTGGAATTTAGATTAATCTTCTGACCTTGTTCGTTCGTTCATTCGTTCATCTAGCTTTTGCCGGCCACCTGCTTTGTGCTAGGGACTGTGGCGCGCCCTGTCCGGATGCCTGACGCAGTGCTGGTGGGCTTGCCCGCTTGCCTTCCTCTCGGCTGCCAGCTCTGGCTAGTCTGCAAAGGGGAATAGACCCACGTTTCAGGGTCTGTTAACGCCTGCCCTTGGGACAGATGAAGGAAACCAGGGAAAGGGTTAGCCAGCTGTCTGCAAAGAGGGTCCTAAAACAGTTGGATTAGGCTCTGCTGGGTCTTGCAAGGGAGGACCATGAAAAATAAAAGAAGCCCCTGTAGAGCTCAGTCCTTATCCAAAGGAACAGCAAACCCAGGAGTATTAGTAAGTGGAGGCCAAGGCCAAGGCAGGCCAACACCACCGCCCCAATCTGCTCCAGGCCAGACCTGGTGGCACTGCTCTGCTGTTAGAAATAAGCCCTGAATCTGAAGAGAAGCTTTTCCTGAGCTTTAGAAACATAAGACATGTTTTCTAGGCTGGGTCCATTGATGGTGGTGGGGGCGGGAGGTAGTTGTAGAACACTGCTGTGCAGCCAGCGATTAGAGGGTAAGAAAGAGAGGAGAATGGGCAGCCTTGGCTGGTGAAAACCGGCACAGAAGGGCCCCCCCCGCCCCAGCTTCGCGGCTGTGCTTCTGTGTTAGCGTCCATCATTCCTGAGCCAGCGCTCTCAGTCTGGTACAATCTGATCACGGCCTGGTGCTCCTTCAGTTCCCGCTGCACTTAGAATAAAGCCGAAATCTGGGCCACCGAGTCCTGTGTGCCCTCGCTCTGCCTGCCCTGGCAGCTTTGTCCCGCCTGCATGCCCTGCACACCGTGTTCCCCCTGCACTGCGCTCTATAGCCCTTCCACAGGCCGGCCGTGCGCTTTGCCCAGGGCTAACTCTTAGTCTTTCTTCAGGGGCCGCTTAAAACATCTCTTCCTTGGAGACCCTCTGCGCCTTCCTTTCTGAACCCCCTAACGCACCCAATGTTTCCTTTGTGGTTCTGCTTGTAACTATTTTCTTGATATCTGCTTCCCCGTAAGCCCTGGGAGGACATGTGTTTGTTGGCCACATTGTAATTGTTCACTGCGTTTGTTTACTGACTGACTCAGTAAAGGAGCAGCCATTTGTAAATGATGTTGGGGTGGGCAAGCTTTAACCCTTGATTTTGTTTTTCCAAATAATTTTTGAACAAAGTATTTTTAAAGATTTTATTTATTTATTTTTAGAGAAAGGGGAAGGGAGAGAGAAAGGGAAAGAAACACCAATGTGTGGTTGCCTCTCACGCACTCCCCACTGGGGACCTGGCCCGCAACCCAGGCATGTGTCCTGACTGGGAATCGAACCGGGACCCTCTGGTTCCCAGCCCGCGCTCAATCCACTGAGCTACACCAGCCAGGTGAACAAAGTAATTATTTTACACACACACATCTTTAAGGAATTCTCTCAGGTGCCATTTTTCAGCAACTATGTATACGTTAGACAAGTCTCTCTTGCTTTTCTCTTCTCTGTGCAGAATGAAATGTGCCTGGCCACGCAGCAGCTTTCTAAGCAACTCCTGGCGTATGAAAAACAGGTAACTTGACAGTCATGTAGCACACGATGTGGTGTCAGGACTTCCTTAACCAGAGCTCTTTAAAAGAGAGTCTCCGAAGGCGCTCTTTAGAGACCTCCCCCCCACACTCCCTCATGGCCTCCCTCCCTCTCTTTCATCCCCCCCCACCCCCGTAGCCCATTTCCATTGTTTTGTTTTTTTCTCGACTTTTCCTTCCCCCCGATAAATTCTAACTGGTGATTATCTGAGTCAGTGTGATGTGTTCTTAGCCTGCGGAAGTCCTCAGCTGCCCTTCGGGGGGGCTCATAGTCCCCGAGGGACTGCAGGTGCAATGACACTAACAACTCCAGGAAGTAAACGCAAAGATACCACGATGTCTGAACAGAAGGGCGATGGCCAGCAGAGGGATAGTTCGGGAGGGACAGTCGTGTGCATCGTGGGGGCACATGGAGGGGAGAGCTCACGTTCTGCCATTAGACGCTCTGATGTGGTATGCTCTTGGGAGAAGAAAGGAGGCCAGCGTGGGGGGCGTGGGTGGTGGGGCCCACGTGGGGGGAGCGCATGGTGGGGCGATGCTGTGATGCTGAATTCCCAAGCGTTCCATTAACATGGGGCTCTTTTGCTCTTTGGTCTTAGAATTTTGCTCTGGGCAAAGGCGATGAAGAAGTAATTTCTACACTTCACTATTTTTCCAAAGTAGTGGATGAGGTAAGATGGCCATGTGGTAAAATTTTTTTTTATTCTGTTTCTGAACTTTCTTTTAGTTTTTATTTGGTGTGCTTTCCGTTTTTAAGTATCTACTTAAGTATCTGAGACTTTACCTCAACTTGTTGCTATTACGAGGCTTGTTTCATAAAGGAGGCTGTATACGGCCGTGTTTGTTCCTGGTTCGAGGGGAAGGGCTTTGGCGTGCATGAACAGCAGACCAAAAGGAAGGCTTCCAAGAATTTAGCTTCCTAAGGAGGGTGTATTAGTCTCTCCAGGCCGCTGTAATACATTGTAAGTAGGTGGCTTAAAACAGTGGAAGTGTATTCTCTCACGGTTCTAGAAGCCACAAGTGTGACATCAGGGTGTCTGCAGGGCTGTGCGCCCTCCAAACGCTCTAGGGAAGGATCCTTCCTGGCCTCTTCTGGCCTCTGGTGGCTCCAGGTGCTCCTTGGCTGGTGACCGCTTCACTCCAGGCTCTGCCCCTGACTTTACAAGGCCTTCCCCCGACTCCACCTCACCGCCACGCTTTTTCTCTTCTGTCTGTGTCCTCTCTCTTACAAGGAGACTTGTCAGTGGCTTTAGGCCCCACTGCATAGCCCAGGCTGATCCCATTTCAGGATCCTTTGTTACATCTGAAAAAACCATTTCTCAAATCATTTACGTGTTCTGGGTGGACATTTCTTTTGGGAGGGGTGAGGGTGGGGCCGGGGCACGATTCAGCCCACTCCAAAAGGTTTCCCACAGCTGCCCTTGTAGCTGTGTTGTGGGCACACACTGGGAAGATTTGCGAAACGCAGCCATTGTTGTAGGAGTGAAGTACGTAACTCCTGATTGTAAAAGGAGAGCTCAGGTGCCACTAGAGCGGGGCAGAACCCTCTGCAGAATTAGGTAAGTGTAAACTGTTCATCTCTCCAGCAGTTTGCAAACTTGTCATAGAAAATCACGATAAAGAATAAGCAAAAAAGAGAATATGCCGATGCCACTTAACTGTAGAACCATTCATATGAAGCAGACACTGTCTTTAGTTTATAAAACGAGAAAGTAATATTCACATAAAATTATACCAGTAGCATTTCCATTCGTTCACCAAATCAGTCCAGAAGTTCCTTGTTCACTCAGCAAACACGATCGACCACCTCCTGTTCAGCGGCTGCTGCGCTGGGCGCTGGCCGTGTGACGGACACGCTGGTTCTTGTAGCGCCTCGTCCGCTCCCTACGGTGACTTCCTTCAAAACGTGTGTCACAGTGGGTGGGTAACGTAATTAGAGAGGAGCAAGAAGTAATTTCTTGTGGAAAATGAAGAGAAGGAATGTTTATTCATTAACAGCGAATAAATAACCAGGATGAGGAGCAAAAACCGCACCTACTGAAGTCACGTTTTCTGGACCAGAAGAGAGTTGCTGAGGAACTGGGGTGCGTTGTTAGAACCCCAGAACCAGGATTCCCAGTGCGAGGTGTTTACTCACAGCCGTGTCTTCATGGGCAGGAGTGATTATTAGTTTCGTGGAGAGTGAGTCATTCCCGAAGGGCAGAAGCCTGGAAGAGCAAGCGTGTGAGCGGGGCCATGGCCTCCCGGAAGTTTTCTTCCTTGTAACAGCTGTGAGTAACAGCTGTTCGCTCCCGGGGGAAGAGAAGACCAGTTTTTGAGGTTGTTTTCTCTCCTTGGGCCTAAACCAGCTTAAAAATTCCCAAGACAGGTAACGTGACTGAGAAGTTAAAGAAAACAACTAAAAGTACAGATTTGTGCAGTTTATATTTCATAGAATGCCTTGGAACCGGATCTCCCGAGTAGCAGGCATGCAGAGATTGTTGTCCTTGGTGACTTCCCCAGAAGCAGGGTTTCTCGATCACTTCCTGGGAGTGCACCTGAGACAGGAAGTCGTTATCATTACAGATTCCATTTGCCAAGCAGGAGTCCGGCCCTCAGCTCTGCTCTGTTGTTTTCTGTTCACGTGGCTGCTTTATCCTCACGGCAGCCACGCAAGGGTGACGGTGTTGTCCCTGTTTTCTGTGTGACGCTGCTGAAGTGCCAAGAGGTAGTCAGTGCATGCTCTGTCCACTCTGCTCAGCGAAGGCACTGTGTTTAGAAGCGGCGGTCCCGTACCTCTCAGAAGCCCCACAGCAGAAAGTTGATGACACACACCCTTTGAACCTTAAGAAGAAATTGGGAAGAAAATGAGTCTAGGAAATTGCCATTCTTGAACTGAATAATCATTGGAAAGCCGCTTTAACATTCCTGAGATTTGGTGTCTTCGCCTGTGAATGGCAGTAGCGGGAAAGCCTGCTTAATTGGGATATTAGAAAGGTAAAATGAAATAATGTATATCAGAGCATTGAGCACAGAGCCCGGCACACAGTAGGTGCACTTGTTGGCTTTCATTCAATTAAGTGTTAGTAAAAAAACAGTGCATTTCTTATTGAAGTTATTCATGTAAAATCACGAAAGCATTCTATCCTAATGGCTAGTTTATTGGCCTGACCGTCTCTGTGCATCCCCAGCTGAGTGAAGCTGCTCTGCCTTGGCTTGGTTGAAAGACCTGGAGAACAGGACCAGCTCGGCCTGTAGCTCCCTGCCTGGCAAATGGTTGACCTTAGGCGAGCTTATCAAAGCAGCCACTGCAGGCACAGCCCTGAAGGACCAGGTGTCCTGGGGGGAGAGCTCTGTGCAGAAGGGGACACATGTTACTGCTGTCGCTGCTGAAAGAAACTTTGCCATATGTTCACTGCAAAAAATGCCTGCTGGGTGATTCCCCCTATCCACCCGGCAGCAGCCCTGGAACATCCTCAGTAGCCTCCGAAAGTCTGCGGCGCAGGGCAAGAATCCCTTCCCCTGTGTTCGTGGCTGATGTCTGGAGTTTTGGCAGCTCTGAGAGCATGAAAGACAAACTGTGTGACTCAGACCGTGGAGGGGGAAGAGCGTGGCTTTTGGATCCCAATAGCCCAGGATTAAAATCCCAGTGGTGCCACGTATGTGCGCTCTGGATTGGGAGCCTTACCTGCCTGTCTGTAAAACTGGGATGATAAATAACTCCTAACTCACAGGCGGGAACTAAATGGTATCCAGCATGTGAAGGGGCTCTACAAAAAGTAGTCCAGGCAGCAGTGCTGACAGGACCGTTCTTTCTTCCCTGTGCCTGCTGACAACAGCAGGACTTGGTAAGGCCTTGAGGTGGAAGGAGCGAAGGAACCAGGAGCTGTTAGAATGATTTGGTGTGGAGAATCACTTGTGGATACCGTCGTCTTGTTCTTAGAAAGATTCTTTTCTAAAGAGCAGAGGCTTGGAGCCTGGCTGAGTTGTTTCAGTGGGGAGCTTTCTCTCTCCAGAGAGTAATTTCCAGGCCCACAGCTGGCTGCGTTTTGAGGGTTAGCAGGTTCCCAGCAGGCCTGCCTTTGAAGTGTGACTCCAGCCCTCTGAAAGAGAGAGAGAGAGAGAGAGAGAGAGAGAGAGAGAGAGAGAGAGCGAGCGAGCTCACAGCGCCCTGGGGAGGGGCGACTTGTGCTGAGCACTGGGTAAGCTGCAGGCGCTGCAGGCGCTCGAAAGCATGGGCGTTCCCCAGGCGGGTGTGGCTGAGACCAACAACACTGAACCTGAGTTTACCCAGTAAACAAATCATGGCTGTGGGCGCAGAGACTCCTTTAGCAAACTTGCCTGCTCAGTTAGAGCCCCACATTTGTTTTTCTTTTTTCACTCCTCATCGGAGGATATGTTTATTGATTTTAGTGGGGGGAGGGGAGAAAGAGAGAGACATTGATTGGCTGCCTCCCGTACAAGCCCCAACCTGGGATCGAACCCCCAATCCAGGCACGTGCCCTGACCAGGAATCGAATGCACAGCCTTTTCATGCACGACCAACAGGGCTTATGTTTAGTTTTTAATACCTAGAGGCCTCTGTCATTTTCTGCTTTATGAGGGTATTTATTTGCTAAGGAGGTGTAACTGAGCTCTTTAACCACTCAGAAGTGTGCAGAGTGATTCCTGGGTGAAATAAGACAGTGTCAATAATAGTGGATATAATTTTCTTCAATAGATTTCTCTTTCTTTCAGCTTAATGTCCTCCATACAGAGCTGGCTAAACAGTTGGCAGACACAATGGTTCTACCCATTGTACAATTTCGAGAAAAGGATCTCACAGGTAAAGTAACTGAATTCAGTGCCAGGTACCTGCAAAATATTTATTCATTGAATAAAAATTAGTATGCATTAATTTCTTTAAATGTGTGGATCACTGAGAAATGCCCTTTCTTTTGAGCAGTTCAATTTCACTAACTTTTAGTGAATCTTCATTGTGTTCTTGGCTCACCTGAAGGAGGTCACAGGCTAATAGCACCCCTTTTGGGTGACACCAAGACAGATTTGAAGTGTTAGTGAGATTGTACTTGAGTCAGCGTCAGAACCAGCTTAGAGTCTGGCATCCCCCCTCCTGAGACAGCGGAGTTTCATTTTGCTGCCGTTTTCATTAAGAAAGCTACTTAAAATTGATAAGGAAAACCGTCACAACTCTGCTCCAAAAGGAAGTAAAAAATGAGAGAGAAGTAAGGAAAAATACAAGAAGAGAAAGACAGAAAGCAGCATGATATCAGAAAGGGCAAAAATAATATGAAAAGAAATCTAAAAGCTGGAGGCAGTTTTGAGGTAAGTTGAAAAGCAACGTAAAACGCGTGAAACTGCTTTGCTTTGACAAACCTTGGACACTCCTTGCTCTTGTGGATCTTCCGGTGGTTTTTGGTCTTGGACTTTGTTCAGCCATCTTTGTGTGTGGTGGCTGTAGCGCCCCCATGGGGTGGCAGTTGCCGGCGTTGGCTTGTTGCAAGTACAGTACACTGAAGCGCTGCAGATTTTTTCATTAAACAAGCACTGTGTATTCCTGTGTCAGATGTTAAAATGGCAGTGCCAGGAAATTTCTGGGGTTTGGATGTAGTCAGGGCACTCTGAGGAAAGATGAGCTAAACATGTTGGGACTGAAGAGTCAGAGCTCACATTTTTACTCCTGGTCTCTGCAAATGGTACCTGGCCACCACACAGTGCAGCCGTTGTCCCTAAATGGCCTCTCTGTCATCGACCCTCAAGGGCTCCCTGAGCGTGGAGTGCAGCTGCAGCCACGGGCACCAGTGAGACCAGGATTCGCAGCCACCTGCCCGGGCCCGGGTGGGCAGAGGACAGAGCGCCACTGGCAGCTCCTCCCCCACCGCCGTGCACACCTGTATTTTCTTGGGAAGGCATAAAGCTCTGGGTCGGCTCGTTTTGTTTTTCTGCGCTCTAAGACGTTTCTTTTCTCTTGTGCAGAAGTAAGCACTTTGAAGGATCTGTTTGGACTCGCCAGCAGTGGTAGGCATCCCCTGCGTTCCCGGCGTGTGGGTTTAATGATGCGTGTGAGTTCAGTATGTCTGCGGCCGGAGACGCTGAGTGAGTGTTCTTGCCTTTCAACCTGTCTGGTGCTAAAATGTCTCTCTACTTTCAGAGCATGACCTCTCAATGGCAAAATACAGCAGGCTTCCTAAAAAAAAGGAAAATGAAAAGGTAAGAATACCTGCCTTAATGTGTTGTTTTTCACCTCATTTATTTAAGCTCCTTTTGTGTCTTCCTGTTGTGAGTTTGTCGTCTCGAGGATGTCTTGGTTAATTTCTTATCTTTTTTCCTGTACATGGGTTTTTAAATTATAAGTAGACTTCCATTTGCCAACTCCCACTTTGAACACTGATTTTTGAACACCAAGTTGGAACCACGGTAAAATTATAGCCACACCATGGTTCACACCATGGTTTTCACTGCGCTGTGTGGTGTGATTATCTGACTCACAGCCACGCAGGTGCTGGGGCTCCTTGCCCTGCGTGTTCACTCTGAGTTTTGAACCCACGTTTTCTAGCTTTCTTTACTACTATAAAAACACCGAGTATTTTCGGGCATACGACTTTGGTTTCTGTGGCCTGGTTTCCTGGAATGCAGGCTCACAGGTGAGCACCGCATTTGGGGCGCTCAGTGCTCGGGCCCACTGTTCTCCTGAAGGGGCGTGGCCTTTGTGCTGCGCCGGGAGAGGGTCCTGGCTTCACCCCAAGGCAGCCTCACAAACACTGAGCGCTATTATTTTGGTGTGTTTAGTTTGGACTTAGAAAACCACAAGGTGGAACCTTATCTATGTTTTATTCTCTGTGTCACAGAAGTGGTTCTGATGTATAAACAGGCGTGTTTGGAAGTTGCACGTGCTTGTAGAATTGCCATGTCCATCAGACAACTTGAGGTTTCCCTCTCGCCCCTCGCACAGGTGAAGACCGAAGCAGTGAAGGAGGTGGCGGCCGCCCGGCGGAAGCAGCACCTCTCGTCCCTGCAGTACTACTGCGCCCTCAACGCGCTGCAGCACAGGAAGCGCGTGGCCATGATGGAGCCCATGCTGGGCTTTGCCCACGGGCAGGTGAGGCCCAGGCCGGCCGTGGGGGGCGGCGTGGCATTCTGCTGGGGGAGCAGCATGTGGGACAAAGGGAAGCGTCATCAGAGGAAGACGCACAAGTGCACGCCTCCCAGGAAACTTTGCACGCTCAGCACTGGGAGAGCTTCCGTTGGGCTGGATCAGCGTTGCGGGACTCGTTAGGCTGTAGGGACATGCAGGAGACGACAGCCTTGACCCCGTGCCTCCCGTGGGGAGGAGCCGGCGTGGCCTTGTCCCATCCAGGTGGCAGGCGGGACTGGTTCTACTCACTGGGAAGCAGCTGGCGGGTCAGGTTGTGGAGCCGGGCTCACCAGCCCCGACTCCGCCCGCTCCTCTGCCGCCCTGTGCGGTGAGGTCACCCTCAGCTGGGCTGTGCTCGGGCGGTACGTGGCTGAGGTGGATGCCAGCACCCTGGCTCACGGGGGGCGTTGCCAGCGCTTGATGAAGTCGCTACAGAGTGTGTGTTGGGTGGTCTGCGGAACGTTGGCCTGCAGGGCGGCTGCACTTGCAGGACGGAGCCTGGACCGCGGCGCCAGCCTGGCCGGGGCGGAGTGAGTGGGAACACAAGGCGAGGGGCGCCGGCCCTCTCCCGCCACCCCGCCCGCTTCCACCCCACTTACGTGGACTCCGGGCCTCACCCCTGCTTGTGAGAGGCACACCGCCAACCTCCTCTCAGGCGACGGACGACCTAGGGACAGAGAGGGATGTGAGGAAGCAAAATGTTGAAAAGGGAGAAGTCAGCAACTTTAAAAAAAAATCCCACATGTGAGCACCTATTCTTTTTATAATACATTTTAAAAGGGCGTATATTTTAAAACAAAACACAACATCACTTTTATTCAAGGGAAGGAGGAATGAGAGGATTCTTTTTTTTTTTTTAAGATTTTATTTATTTATTTTTAGAGAGAGGAGAAGGGAGGGAGACAGAGAAGGAGAGAAACAGCAATGTATGGTTGCCTCTCACATGGCCCTCATAGGGACCTGGCCGGCAACCCAGGCATGTGCCCTGACTGGGAATCGAACCGGGACCCTTTGGTTCCCAGCCCGCGCTCAATCCACTGAGCTACACCAGCCAGGGCAGAGGATTCTTAAACATCCAAAATCCAGGTGTCTGTCGTCTCAGTATGGTTATTATTCTCATGAATGAGGACACTTAGGTCAGCTTACGCCTTCAGTGGTAATACTGAAATGGAACAGTATAACCTGGCTGTGTCATCCAAGTAGAGCTGGGTTGAGCCAGAAACCGGCGCCGCCCAGCTGTGGGCTCCGGCCCTCGGCAACTCCTTGGGAGCGGCCAGCTTGCTCACGACGGGCACTTGTGCCCACGTCCTCCCTGTCGCCCTCCCCCCTCCTTCCGTGAAGCGTCGCAGCTCTGCCCTGGCGGCCGTCCCCGCCTGTTAGAGAATGCCGGTGCTCCCTCTGCTCTCGTGACATCCTCCTGTCCTGCCGTCCTCCCTGACTGACGGGCCCCGCCTCCGGGGCCGGAATCCCTGCTCGCCAGAGGCTCGGGGTCAGGGAGGGCCCTGAATCTGGCGACTCGGGAAGACGCACGGCTACAGGTTTGGGAGCCTGGTTAGGTAGAGGAGGGGCCTTAACAGACCCCGAGGATGGGTTGGGTACCGGCTGCTTTCCCTGTTCATGCCGAGGGCTACCCCTCTTCCCCAGCCTGCACCTTGAAGCGCATGCTGCTCGCCACAGGGGAGAAGAGGACACGGGAGGTGCAGCAAATGCGACCGTGCCTGGGAAAGCAGAACGGAGCACGCCAGCATTGCTGGGCGGCGGCGGCGTCCTTGAGGACTGAGGATGGCACGTCTGATTTTCGTGTGAAAAGTATCCAGGTTTCAAGACACAAGACCAAATAGCCCCTGACCCTCCAGACTTTTTAATCCTCAGACCAGGTTGTTGTCTAACCGCATGAATCTTTGGGTGATTCGGAAGCAGCCCTTTTAATTTTTTTCTTTAATCCTTACCCAAGGATATATTTATTTTTTAGAGAGAGAGAGGAAGGGAGAATGAGAGAGAGAGAAACATCAGTGTAGGGGAGCATTGATTGGTTGCCACCCCGACCCGGGATCAAACCCACAACCTTTGATATGTGGGATGATGTTCCAACCGACTGAGCCACCTGGCCAGGCCCGAAGCAGCCCTTTTACATCAGTGTTCATTGAGGGTCACCTTCGTTAGCTGATGCTCACTTGGCCATGGTACTTCCCACTGCTCACGAAGACACATCAACTTTGGTCTTTGGACGATGTTCCTCTGGATATGATTTATCACCATCATCCACCTTAGGGGAGAGGATGACGTTTGTTTGACTCCATTTCTGCCTTCCCTGGCTGCAGTTAAACAGGGTTTCCACTGAGTCCTGATCCAGTCCTCAGGCCTGCACACAATGGGCTTCGTCACCTGTGTACATGTTCACGAGAGCACACAAATGAACCCCATCCAGTGTTTATGGGGCGCATGGTATGCAATGTGGCTGCAGAAGCCAGGATCTCACCCGGTCCTCTCGCTCATTCATCAGGTTTTTGAGGGAACACGTGAGCCCTGTCCTAGGAGCTTAGCAAACGGTGAAGGAGCGAAGACATGGACTTGAGTATAAACTCCAGGGTGTTCAGGGAGGGGCAGGGGAGGAAGAGCCCCCAGGATGTTGGGTCCCCAGAAACGCATAGTGCCCACCTCGCAGGCTTTGATGGTGGGCGTTGCAGGGGCTCGCAGTGTTCACTGCCGTGTGGTCCAGGGCCGCGGGGCCGGAACACCGCCCTGCGTGTACTGCCTTGCATCAGGCGATCCTGATCATCCGTTCTTGTGCTGTGAAAACTCAGGATGTGGTGTCGGTGCTTCCCAGGCCACAGAACCGTTCCGATAGCACCTGCTAGTCTCCTCAGGTGCGAGGTCAAGGTCCGTGTCCCCCACCCAGGGCAGGGCTGCTTCAGGTCAGACAGACGAGAGACATCAGGTGACACGAGAGAACGCCCATGTCCGAGCTGAATGTTGTCCCTCCTTCATGACGCAGGTCTGCAGCTGTGCCCTCTCTGCAGACAGGCGTGTAAAAGGGAGTGGCAGCTAATGCCAATACGCGGATTTTTAGAGGCCTAACCACAGAAAGAAGTGGAAGCTCGCGCTTTCCGGGGCCGGTGCTTGCAGATGTCAGTGAGGCGCAGAGGCGGCCGTCCTCCCCTCTGTCCCACACCCCTGTGCTCCAGGGTTTGCCAGGGGGCCCAGCCGTTCTGGGAAGTGAATACCCGGGACTCACAGGAAGGAAGGGATTCCTTCTGTTGGTTTGCAGAAAGCCAGCGGCTGCGGTTTCATCTCAGACCATGTACTGCTCCGGCCGCCCTTCCCCAGGCAGAGCGCGCTTCCATCACAGAACGCGGGTGGCAGGAGGGGCCTCACCTGCGTCCTTTATGTGCACAGTCCCCCTTTCAGTTGGTGTCAGGGCTGGAAGAGCCTTTAAGGGTCCTCAGCCCATTTGCCCTCCGCAGTTTCGCAGCTGTGCTACCACCGTCCAGCCTGTGGTTAGAGCTGCGCATGGCTCAGTGAATGGGGTCGGTCACGGGGCGGCCCTCCCCTCAGAGACCACCCCATGCTGCTTGTTTGCTTCTTGTTGGGGCCGTGCATGTCACTTGTCACACACCGATTTAGCCCCTGAAGGTGCGGAGGTGAAAAAGACCTAGTCCCTGCCCTCAGGAAACCCACTAAAATTGACCCAGGAAAAAGGCTGATGATAAATACCATAATTAATTACCTGTAGTAATTACTGACATCCCTATGGCAGGAGAGCAGGTTTCACCGTCCGCTTTCTACACGTGCACCCGAGGCTTTGGGGGTAACTCAGCTGGTGGGACAGGGGCTCCTAGGGATGCCGCCGGTGCTGTGGGCGGGGAGGGGCCGGCTGGCCAGTGTCTGCTGCCCCCTCACGGTCAGTCTCGCTGTCAACAAACTCATAGGTCCCCTTTCCTGGACTGTTTTCAGACTATTGTAATTATGTCTTTCAGATTAACTTTTTTAAGAAGGGAGCAGAGATGTTTTCCCAAAGTATGGACAGCTTTTTATCCTCCGTCGCGGACATGGTTCAGAGGTAAAGCCGCACTCCGGTCTGGGTCCTTGTGCCTTTCGCTTTCCTGCTGGCTCGGCCCCTCTGGGCGGTGGGGTGGGGGAGGTTCTGTCCGCTCCCTGAACACAGGCGCAGTGCCCTCTCTTAGCTGCGACGTTTGTGAGCAGCGCGGTTAGAAAGCAAGGAGAGAGTCCCACCTGCTACGTGTAAAGGCTGCATGTCAATGAAGATGGAAATGCCCACAGGGGTCCTTTCCTATTAAGTCCAAGTTCTCAGGGTCTTCCTGTTAATACCCAGGCTTCTCAGGGCAGAGCCCTGGGCCCGGGAAGGACGCAGTGTGGGCGATTTGGGAGAGCGCTCTGCTTTTCTCCGAGCGCTGCCAGGTTGGCCGGCAGGGGTGCTGCTGCCTTTCCGGCGCCCGGTCCCCACACTGACTGCCAGCAGATGCACAGGCAGTGAGCCTCGTCTGAGTCGGTGCAACAGACTGCAGTCCAGCCTTGCAGCTGCTTGTTTTAAAACACATCATCTCTTCAGGCCACCCTGCCCACAGGCATGGATGCAGGGCTGCTCGGACCCCTGTGCCGCCTGTCGTCAGCGTGTGACAGTGAGCTGGGAGGAGGCTCCCGGGTACCTCCAGCGCCAGGGTGCTTCCCTTAGGAAACAAAACGTGTGGTTCCTGGAGGACCTTTCACGGTTTCTGGGGTGTAGAACTGTGTCTTTCTGTCTTGTCGGTGCCAGCACCTGAGCGTTTTCCCGGGGCGAAAATCCTTCCCTTTCATCAGGTCCTCAAAGCCTTTTATCACCCGCAAAAGCTTAAGAACCTGCGTGGTTTTGTAAACCTCTGGCTCCTTCCCTCCTCTCTTGCACTGCTTAACTTTTTCCCTCGTATTCTATTCTATTAGCCTTGGCAGTGACAAGCAGGTGTGGCTAGTGAGGCTTGTTCTCCAGCTGGCCTGTCCGGGGGCCACCGGTGCTGGAGGCCCAGTCCTTTCATTCAAACATCAGAGCAGCCAGAACTGCCTCAGACGACCGCTTGTACCTGCTGCACTGAACGCGACGCAGGCGGTGGGCCGTGTGCGTCTCCGACAGGAGAATGTGGAGCAGGCAAACCCAGCCTGGCCGCAGTGACTTCACCGCAGGCCCCGCCGAGGGAACGTCCTGAGGACCTCACGTGTGAAACACTGCGTGTGTAATTCTGTCTCGTGTCCTTGAACGCAGTGGAGAAGCGGGACACGCCTCTAAAGTGCGCTTTCTCGGATGGATGGGCCACGTTGGCAGGTTGTGTTCAGGCCTTACAACCACCACCGGGCAGGGCGCTCATATGGCTTTCTTAAAAGCATCGCCCTGGCCTGGTTGTTGCACCTTCATCACGCCTGGTCATTTCCCACCTCCGGTGGCATCTCCCGGCTCCTGCCTACACCAAGGCAGGGGCAGGAGTGACTGCTTCTTCCCTCTCGCCTTTCTGGCACTTGCACAGGCCGCCTGCCCACCGCCCCGAGAACGGGCTCATCAGAGCTCTTGCCCTAAACTTTGTCGGCTGTCCTGAGCATGGATCCCGCTCTGTCGGCAGAGACCCCGGTTCTCTGGGTTCAGGCATGGCTCACTGGTGTCCCTTATGTTGGTTTAAAACAGCAGTCATGTAAACACTTTGAGGCACACAGCCTTGAGCCCGATCGCCAGCTTTTGGGGCCCACGTGAGAGGCGGGGAGCTGCGGCTCCCTTTGGGAGGCAGGGCGCCGTGGGGGCAGCCCTGCCATCTGTTGCCCCGCCGTGCTGGGCCGGCCCGTGCGCGGTGACTGACCTGACTCCCTCTGTCTTAAGCATTCAGGCGGAACTGGAAGCTGAAGCAGAGAAGATGCGGGTGTCCCAGCAAGAACTCCTCTCTGTTGACGAGTCTCTTTACACCCCCGACTCTGACGTGGCGGCACCACAGATCAACAGGAACCTCATCCAGAAGGCTGGTTACCTGAACCTTAGAAAGTGAGGGTGCCAGTGCCCCCCCTAGAGTGGCTGAAGTGTCCCATGCCAGGGTGGGGCTGGGGGGGGCGAGGCTGTGGAGGAACTCCCACCGCATCACCCCCTGGGTTCCAGGTGCCCTGCAGGATGGGCTTCAGTCATGGGAGTAAGAACTGAGCACGTGGACTCCCAAGACACCACAGGCCACCCCTGTCCCTGCCCACCGTGGCCATTTGTAGATAAACTGCTCTGAGCTCTCACCATCCTGGACCTGTGAGAATGACTACCCACCCTCCCCTCCCCCCAGGCCGCTGCCCGGGAAGAGACCCCCCCTGAGGCAGCGGCTGAGGGCCAAGCTTTCAGTTCTCTCAGTTCATCCAGATTGGTTCACACACTTAACACTTAGGTTGCTAAATGTCTGTTGGAATTGGAGGGACAACTGGGTGTCATTGCATCTAAGAGCCGAGCGAGGCTGTTGGCAGGCGTGGGGAAGACTGACTTTGGTTGCCGATTCCACTGGTGGGTGGGGCCTCGACTGCCTCATCAGTAAAATAGAGCTGATAATTGCACCTACTGCATGAAGTTGTTACAAGTCGCTGGTCAGTAAACACTGGATCAGGCTGGTGCACTCGATGTCCCCCCTGGCCGAGGGCCTGCGGAGAGGAGCCGCCAGCTCTCCTTGAGGAAGATCCTCAAAGGTCTGTGAGCTTCCTGATCACAGGCCAGGTGTGTCCTTCAGTTCTGCACAGTTAAAAAACTCCACAAGGTCCTGGTGCTCTTTGCCAGGACCTGGATTTCCCTCTTGTGAACAGCCCACCAAACAAGAATAACATCCAGTTGGAACAAAACCAAATCCAGTAAAAGCCCCCAGGATTCTGGGCGGGTGTGTCGTGGGACGAGGTGACCCTGGTGACTATGTAGATATCGAGCAATTCAGCTCCGTGTCTTAGAGAAAGGACCTCCCGGGTCTCAGTGCCTCAGGGTGACGGACTAGTTCTCGTCCAGATACCGGGTGTAGCGGCCAGTCTGGCTGCAGGGGTGGACGCATCCCACCCACTCTTGGAGTTGGCCCCGGGACCGGCATCCCCGTGTGAGCCGGGCCCATAACCTCCCAGATCCTTCAAGCTCAAGTTGCACCTTTTCTGCTGCTCTTCCCACTTGAATTATTTTCAAGGCGGTTTTGCTTCAATTGGAAGGAAGACATTGTTTCTAAAATGTCACTGGTGCCCATAAGGACGCAGCAGACTTTGGGGTGCTGCTCTTGCTTCCTAGCACTAATGGGCTTTAAATCACAATCCTTACAGTAAAACCGGGCTGGTCACCACCACCTGGGAGAGGCTCTACTTCTTCACCCAAGGCGGGAATCTCATGTGTCAGCCCAGGGGAGCCGTGGCCGGAGGCTTGATCCAGGACCTGGACAACTGCTCTGTGATGGCGGTGGACTGCGAAGACCGACGCTACTGCTTCCAGATCACCACTCCCAATGGGAAATCGTATGTCACGTGGGTGGAGAACAAGGGTAGTGACCCCACCCCTGCCAGGCCTCCCAGCTCCAGGCCTCCCAGCTCGTTCCTCCATGGGAGCACCGGTCCCGGGGAAGACGGTTTTATGTTCTCTTGAAGCAAACACTCGTGACCCGTGTGGGATCCAGCCTGCCATTTGCAAGGGGAAACAGTGAGGGTCTGTCTGTGGCTTAGAGAAGAGATGACCTGCCTGTAAGACAGCGATACGGGTGGCTGTGTGGTGGCACAGACTCCCAGGCAGGGAAGGCTCACCTGTCCCGTCCCCAGACAAAGTATTTGGGTTTGTGTCACGGTGGGACAGGGACGAGAAGGAGCGTCAGTAAGGAAGGAGGACCTGCCTGAGGCGTCGGCTTTTCCAGCTGAAGTGGGAGATGTGAACAGTCCATTCAGCTGCAGGAGTGTCATTCCTTAGCTCGCTGTCCCCAGAAGGGTCCTGCTCTCAAAACAGCAGCCCGGTAGTCATTCAGTCGACCCCACCCCAGTGGGAGGCGCTCCCCGCTAGAGCAGGGATTCGTAGCTGTGCTCCAGGGTGGGAGGTCAGAGCCCCGGGGGGTGGGAGGTGCTGGGGTTCACCTGTCTGGGGGTGCGGTGGCCTGTCCTGCAGGCAGAGCTGCTCTGCTGGCCCTTGCTGTCTGCTGGGGTTCCGAGCCGAGATTTGAACACTACCTTGCTCGGGAGGGTGCAGCACTGCCGGTCCAGTGGCAACCGTCTCCTCCCCTGGACTGACCGAGCACCTTCCTCCCTGAGTGATGATGAATGACCTGGGAATGAAGGTGCCAGGTTCTAGCCGTGGTCCGAGGCAGGCACTTGACTCCTCTGGGCCCCCGTTTCCTCAGATGTGAAGGAGGGGTCCGACCCTTGTTCCCCGCCTCCCCCGATGAGATGTGGAACAAAGGAGCTGGCAGATGTGGGATCCCTTTAGAGATAAGCCTTCACAAAGGCAGGGCAGGACTACCCGTCTGTTCCACAGGCAGAGTTAGTTCTCTCTGTTCAGGGAAGGGGTGGAATGGCTGCAAATTCCTTCTCTGGGCGGGGTTGGGAGCAGAGGCTGGCCCAGAGCCCAGGTTGCCTTGGATCATCTAGAGGGGTATGGGGGGGCCCAGGATGGTCAACAGTGTAATAAGAATTGCAGACCTGGGCCAGTGGGTCTGAGCCCAGCCTGCCCACTTCATAGATGAGAGAGCTGAGGCCCAGGGAGAGGAAGCGTTTGTCCAGATGACACAGGGAATGAGCCGCAGAGCCAGACCCAGAACCCCATTCTCCCTCCTTCCCGCTTCGCTGCCTTCTTGGCCGTTTCCCTTCGGGACCCCAGCAGAGCAGTTTCTGTAGCATACTCCTCAGTCCCTGAGATCTGGGAAGCACTTACTTAGACGCTCTTTATTTCAGGGGAATAATCCTCCAGGCAGAAAGCAGGAAGGAGAATGAAGAGGTAAAGATTTTGTTTGTTTCACTTCTACCCAGTACAGCGGGGACTCTGGGATTCAGCATTTCTTTTCATGTCCCCCACAGTGGATATGTGCAATCAACAACATCTCCAGGCAGATCTACCTGACCGACAACCCCGAGGTAACGAATGGCCGCCTTCCCTGAACCGGGCCCCTCTCTCGGTCTCAGAGCTCAGCGTCCGCCTGCTGGGACTGAGCTGTCTCCCTGTGGATTTTCAGGCGGTCGCCATCAAGTTGAATGAGACGGCTCTCCAAGCAGTGACTCCCATTACAAGTTTTAGAAAGAAACAAGAAAGCCCGTGCCCCAGGTAACTCAAGGGCAAAGGAAAGCTAGCTTTTGTGGAGCCAAACTCGAGTTAGGAGTTTGACACAAGTTGTCACTTCATCCTCATAAACACCGGCGGGGGTGTGCAGCCCAGCTCTACAAAAGCAGTCCCTGGCCAGGCATGGCCGGGAAAGGCCGAACGTGCCCCCGCATTCACAGCTCCTAGGAGGCGGGGCGCCGAGATAAGGCCTGGTGGAAACCGTCCAGACCTCCCCCGCCCGGGCAGCCCTGCTGCAGCCCGGGCGCGGAGCATGCAGGACATGCGATGGAGGGCCCTGCTGGTGGGGGTCCCCCCCCAACCCGTTCTCTAGCAGCATCAACAAAGGGCACCAAAACACACATTTTTTAAAAATAAGGAACAAACCACTTTTTATGTGTCCATGTTACTGCCCAGGGCTTATCTGCACATACATTGATGTCTTCATGTGTGCATTTATTGTGCCTCTTCACACATAAGTTTTTCATAGTTTTATGTTTTTGTTCCTTTTAATGCTACACGCTGTTCCATCACTTACTGCCACTGAATGTTTAGGTTGCTGCCCCGTCCATTGTTTGCTGTCTTCATTAATAGGGAGCATTTTCATGCACATAGCTCTTCTCTTGTCCTGAATACTGCCTCAGGATTCGTTCCAGGAGTCCCACCTTTTTGTCTTAATGGGAGTTTCCACTTGGCTAACTAATAGAGCACCTTCTGATTTGTCATGGCACCAAAGGGTAAATTAGAATTGATGGTATTGGTACCCACTTTCTAGCGGCCTGGCAGAAGGAACCTCACTCAGTGTTTTACTGATGTTATTGAACGACTCCAGGAGAGGCAGGAAAGTAGCTCCCAGGGTCTCTGTGCTGTGCAGCGTGGGGCCAGTGTTCCCAGTGCGCTGCGTACGTGATACGGAGACGAAGGCAAGGCCAGAAAATAGGTTTGAGTCCGAGTGACAGAATGAGGGGCCCTGCTTAGGAGTGGCAGGCAGGGGAGCAGCGCTGAAGGCTCTGAGAACGGGTGGCGTACGCGCAGGAGGCACACAGAGGGACGAGACTGCCCTGTGACTCAGAAGAACCACAGGGCGCAGAGGAAGGAGGGTCCGCCAGCTTGAACAGCCCAGTGGGTGAACAGAAGTTGCGCTGGTGTTGGGAGTTCGAGGGAGCTGCTGCGTGACCGGCATGGGGACGGGAGGAGGACGAGCACTCGGTGTGCTGGGAGTAGCCTGGGGGGGCGCGGCCGGGGAGCGGAGGGGCAGGCTCTCGGGGGAGGGGCCAGGCCGTGGTTGGACGCGAAGCCAAGAGTATTATTCACTCGGCCCACTTTGGGGCTGCCTGCCATGTGCCAAGTAATACACAGGATTTAACCAGAGCTCTGTCCTCAAGAACCTCACACAGGGAGAAAGGTATTGGGCTGGCCAAAAAGTCTGTTCGGTTTTTCCATGACTTAGAAGACACATTTTTTCATGTTCACCAATAACTTTATTGATTGGGATATTCTGAGTATGTCGGCTATCTCCTGCTATTGGCTTCTAGTGGGTAGAGGCCAGGGGCGCTGCTAAACATCAGCCAATGCAAGAGACAGGCCCGCAGCAAAGAATTGTTTAACCAAAATGTGAATAGTACCAAGAAACTTCGCAAACCACTTCTGATACAGTCAGTCAGTCACAGCACCTTCTCTATACACTGCAAAAATCTTTGTGTTTCAGTTGGTTTTTACCTTTCTTGAAATAACAAAGCATAATAATGCCAAAAATGTTGCATATCTTCCATCTTCAATATTAAAATGTCTGGACAAAAATTTACCAGTTTTGATTTTTTTTAATGCACACTGATATGGCAGCTGTCGCAATACAGTCTAACAGAATATTAACAACTTCTAATGAAGTTGAAGACAACTTAGCACTACTAGAGCCATCGTACGGAAAAAGTGTAACGGACTTTTTGGCCAGCACAACACAAACAGAAGGTCGGTTGATACTGATGAGTAGCACAAGGTAAGTGCTCCGCAGTGGATAATCTGCAGTGTTTCAACCGTGGAATGACGTTTTATGAAGATTTATTTGTAGAATGGTTTTAAGGCCTGATTGAAATCTCCCTGGTCTCCATCGGCGCTCAACATATAGTCATTTGATTGTAAAGACGTAAGAGTAAAAGGGACCTGTTTTCCCCTCCTGTCTTGTACTATAATCTAGCCAGAACCTGGAAAATTCAGAGATGCAAAACGACGACATTGCTCCCAAAGCGACAGTCAGTGTACCGGAAGCTGAGGAACTAATTGCACCTGGAACACCCATTCAGTTCGATATTGTACTTCCCGCTACAGAATTCCTTGATCAGAACCGAGGGAGCAGGTATGGGCTGTGGGAGGTCATCCCTGGAAGAAATGAAAATAAATCCGACATTTCTTGTGTCCCCACCCACCTCCAACGCATTCTGTCTTAGAGGTCAAGTGCTAAGTGTCCTTTTAGCTGAAGCTGTCATGATCGTTTGACTCTGGCTGTTCCCTTAGGCGCATCAACCCGTTTGGCGAGACGGAGGACGACACATTCCCGGAAGCAGAAGGTACGTGGTTTGCTTGGTGCGCTGCTTCTCTCCCCTGCACAAGATGACAAGGGCCGCTGAAACGGATGCGAATCATGTTCTAGAGAGCAGTGACTTGAAATACGGATTGAAATTATGACCCACAGACATGTTCTCTGACAACCGATCAGGACGCGCGCAGTTAGGTCCTGGATGAAACCCGAGGGGCAGCTGACAGGTGTCGTACAGCTGTCACGCCACAGGCCACGTTCACACCTTTCTGCAGCTCCTGCTTAGAAAGTTGCCGGATCCCAATCTGGTGTCACGTTGTTACAAAGCAAATTCAGGGGATAAAATTATCACATTAACTGCAGCCTGGGTGAGTCATAAACGTGCTCTTTCATTTTAGAAAACCAAAAGCACAAATAACTCATTCTTGAATTTGAAGGTCACATGACTGTTCACTGAATGTGTGTTTTTGTTCGATTTACACTCTTACGTACATTAGAACATACTCAGTAGAGCTGCCCGTAACCCCCGCTCTACAGGGCAGGACTGGGGCTCCCAGCCAGGGCAGGGGCTGGCGAGCCCACACGCAGCCCAGCTGCAGGAGTGGCCGAGCTGGAGAATGTAACTGGCGTGCTGTACATGGAGTCATTACCCATTTAGAATGAAATGGGCGTCATTAGAATGAAATGCTGGTTATTTACATGTGAAAAGTAGGACTTCAGAAATGGCACTCCTCACATCAAGCAGGCAAAAAAAAAAAGTAGCCTCAGATCTGACTCTCCACTTCTGTCTAGCTGACTGTTCACACAGACCAGTTTGCACACAGTCTAGACAAAAACTTTCAAACTTGTAAAAACGCTTCATGTGGGAAACATTTATGACTTACCAATTATATTCAACTTCTAACTCAACTTATTTTTAGGGGCTAGGGTACTAATGGGAGGGCAAGTGAGCAAAAAGGCTTGGTTTAAAATGGTAGGTAAGTGAATTATTATCTTACAGATAAAAAGATCTTTTGAGCGCCCTTCACAATCCCCAGTTTGGCTGCTGTAATTCAGTCATCAGGTTATGTGCCATGACCAGGAAGCCAGAATAGGAAGTGCAGTAGAGTCAGATAAGCAACCTTAGTTTGAGATCTCCCTTAGTTTATGGAATGTAACATCACTGCCCTTCGATCATAAATGAGTAAGACCCACATCAGGTCTTGTTTTCTTCAGATAAGACTTCTTTTATATGAGGACTTAACCACTGGGCCAAAGTAAGGAATTTTCTGTTTTCTAGTGGAAAAACTTTTCAGAGGAAAGGTATGATGCATATAATGCCCCCTGCGTGTAGTCACCTAGCTTTAGTGCAGGAGGATGCTTATCTGGTACTGCTGAAAGCGGAGCTTTTCTAGTCCAAGAAGGTAGTTCCGCACAGGCAAAACATAGACAGCAGGAGAGTCAGGGCTTTGGCAGTTCGCATACCCTTGTAAAAGCAGAGCATTGAGACTCGGGTAGAAAGCAACCAAACCTGAGGTCTTAGTTCTCAGACGATCACGAAGGACACGGGGTGCAAGGCAGCCACCGGCAGGACGTGAATGTGGTCCTGAGCAGAAAATGCTGTCTTGCAGATTCCCTTTTGCAACAGATGTTCCTAGTTCGGTTTTTGGGATCGATGGCAGTTAAAACAGACCACACTGCCGAAGTGATTTACGAAGCGATGAGACAGGTGTTGGCGGCACGGGCTATTCATAACATCTTCCGCATGACAGAGTCCCACCTGATGGTCACCAGTCAAGCGCTGAGGTACATTCAGTTTCATTTTCGGACTTCCTTACAGCTGTATGTGGCTCCTATTTCAAGGCACATTGACCCACCTAGGATGTTCACAACTAGGATATTCAGTTGGATCAAGTGAAGATGCTACTCTTGTTTCTGCCCTATTCCTTTTACTTTGAGTTTGTAAGATGTATTGGATAGAAGATGCACCCTTAGTGATATCATTACGAATTTAGTAGCAAGTGAATCCTGTTGTTCATGAGGTTGCCATCATTCAGGTGTCTCAAAGCTTGAAAATGGAAGGTGGATTTTTTTTTTGGTCATTTCTCAGTACTATTTATAAAAATTAACAACAATGAATGCACGACACAAGCCCGCCTGAGATAATGAGACCACCACAAAGAAAATCTGATCAATATTTGTTGGGCTTACAATCAAGAAGCCAAGCAATTTAAAATGTCTCGGAGGGCCAGGCGATGAGATCTGTGGTGAAGAAGGCTCAGCCACAGTCTGCATGGGCTTTATTAAGAGTTAACACCTTTCCAGTTCTGTAGCTCCGTGCAGCACCTGAAGCCTAACCAGCCCGAACCAAGAAGTGCTGGAAATGTAAAATTCTAGGATCTCATCCTGCCCCCAATACATACAAAGTATCTCATTAATAATTTTTAGATTAATAACATGTCTTTTAGGTCTATTAAATTAATTTCATCTGCTTTACTTTTTAAAATGTAGCTGCTAGGAAATTTTATGTATGAGGCTTACATTCTGTTTCTATAGGACAGCAGCACTGCATTGGAGCCAAAATGTCTAGGTTTATTCCTGGTTTTGGCATTTATTAGTTGCATGACCTTCTTGGGCAAGTTATTTAACCCCGTACCTTGGTTTCTTCAGCTGTAAAATGAAAACCATCTGCACCCCCTAGTGTTGTCATGAGGAATAGACGAGTAATACATGTAAAACATTTACAACTGTGACCGGCACATAGGTGTTCACGAAATGTTAGCTTCAAAAAAGTTATAACCAGGTCTTTGGCAAAAACTACAATATCATTTCTTCCATTCATTAATATCAATTCTTTTCATTTGTTATAAACCTTATACTAAGAATTGGGTTCTTATAATAGAACCTTGTATTTATTACAGCTTCTCTCCAATATGTCCTGGATCTTTCATAGGCATTGGCTCACTGTCCTTGTAATCGTCACCAAAGACATCAGAGTAAATGTATGTGAAAGCACAGAAAACCCATAGTGCATCAGAGAATGCTATCAAAAAAAAAAAGTGCAAAGATAACCCACAAACTCTTCTGAGTTTATCCACCATTTGTGAAACAATGTCTCTTAAAATTTCAGGTTAATAGATCCTCAGACTCAAGTATCCAGAGCCAACGTAAGTATACGCCGACTTCGGCAATTACTCCTCCTTTCATCTCTATAACCACCTTAAACCAGACCAAAGGACTGTCACGAGTGCGCTTACGGGCGTGACTTTTGACCTTGTCTGTTGTTTAATTCCAGTGTGTTGTGTGATGGTAAGTCTCTTCTCGTTTTTTCCAGTTTGAGCTTAACAGTGTCACCCAGTTCGCTGCTCATCAAGAAAACAAGAGGCTGGTTGGCTTCGTGGTCCGCCTGCCAGAATCCACCGGCGGAGAGTCTCTGAGCACCTATGTCTTCGAAAGCAACTCAGAAGGCGAAAAGGTCTTATTTTTTTCATCTTAAGATTCTTAGTTAAAAAAAAATATATTTAAGGGTTTTTTTGCACCCTCTCCCTGTATAGTGGTCTGTTGTACAAGTCCCCATTGGGGAGTTTAGATGATGTACCTCCTAGGAAGGCCCCACAGAAATAAAACTGCCTAGAAGTAAAATTTCCCTGTGGGAAATACTTATTAACCAGAACAGATTGATGAATTCATGGTGAGATAGAATTGTTTCGTAGAGCTAGCAGTAAATGTTAAAAGCAGTTCTCATCAAAGCAAAAGTTACAGCAGAGAAAATCCAATCTCAGAGAGCAAACCAAGGAAGCAGACATCAAATATATCTAAACTGTTCTCATTTAGTATGAAAAACTGACTGCATTCACTACTTAGAAGTAATCAACCTTAACCAACCCTTCTCTCGGGAAGTACCCCTTTGCCACTGCGTGTGTGGACATGCAGGGCTAAGTACCGTTGAGAGAGAGGGAGCAAGCATCCCACTGGGGACTCTCAAACGCTTCAGTCACTTCACTTTTCACTTGCCGGGGTGTTCTGTACAGACAAAGGGGCGACAGGAGACCCAGACAGGTGGGCGGTCCTGTGCAGAGCCCCGTGTGATGCGTCTCCTACAGCCGCGTCCCCACGTTGACGTACGTGGACAGCGACCTCGTATTTCCATAATCACATTTTTCCCTAAAATTCTTTATGCTTTTCTACCTTCACCAAACACCACTTTTCTCATCTTTTACAGATATGTTATGCTATTAATTTGGGAAAAGAAATCATTGAGGTTCAAAAGGTAAGGTCCACTTTAATGCTGGTTTAGCAGCTACTTAAAAGATGACGATACCCAGTAGTACTTTTCTCCAAAAGAAACGATGCTCACTAGGCAGTGCAGCCAAGTTTGGGGCTTCCTAAGTATTTAAGCACATGTCTGATCAGCTGCTTCCCACAGTCACTGGTAACACATGTGGGGTTCTTAAAAATGTCATTGCTCTAGCCCGTTTTCTTTCTTTTTCACTTGCTGCTGTCACCTAGATTTCCTGTCTTTCAAATTAGGATGGCAGACTCAAGCACCTGCCACGTGCTCCTACACCCTGTTCCTCAGAGTGGTCACAGGCCTAGCACACATCACCCAGAAACTTACTAGAAATGAGGATTCACACCTCCCTTTCAGCAGCTTCAATCTTCCATTCACCCACCAGGTTTCTGAGAGCCAGGTCTGTTAAGAAATACCCTGGAATTAAGCAGTGAGCAAGACAGATGCGGTCCCAACCCCGGCGGGAGTGGGGTGCTGCTTCAGCCTTGACCAGGAGGACTTTCTGCAATAATGGAAAATATGCAGATTGTGGCTAGTGTGGCTGAGGACTGGATCTTTTAATTTATTTAACTTAAATTTAAATACTAACATGTAGCTAGTGAGACCATATTAGTGTAGTTCTAATCCTCTAGTGCAGACAAGGACTAACACCGACATACATAAAGTGACAAGCAGTGCAAATTACTATTTACAGTCTAGATCAGGGGTTAGCAGACTTTTCCTGTAAAGCGCCAGATGGCACACCTTTTGGGCTTATCATTGCCATCTGACTCAACTCTGTTGTTGTCACACAAAAACAGCCACAGGTACAGTATGGAAATACGTGGGCATGGCCGTGTTCCGATTAAATATTTACACAGACACAAGTGGTGAGCCAAATGGCCACAGTGTGCAAACCCTTAGTATAGATTGAGAGAGAGAAAAGATGGGAGTTTAGAGAGAGAGAAGACAAAGGGAACTCCTTTGGACTCTCTCTGGGAAAATGGTGATGATCTGTGTATGTAGTGATACTCTGGCTGAGAGGAAAACCCATGCCTAGATTCTAGAAGTAACACAATTGAGTTTTTTTTCAGAGAAGCAAGAAGACTCACCTGGAGGCACACATAGACAAGTAAGAAGGAATGAGGCTAGAGGACAGAACATAATGAAAGCCGAGCCAAAGGGGTTTTAAGTGCATTTTAAGCGTTTTCTTTTCTCCTTCTTAAACCCCCATAACCTCAGGATCCAGAAGCACTGGCTCAATTAATGCTGTCCATACCACTAACCAATGACGGAAAATATGTACTGTTAACCGATCAACCAGATGACAGTGACGGAATTCCCAGTGAAAACAGAGGCGCAGAATCTGAAGCGTAACTCTTGTGCCTTTGGGGGAAGAGCACCCGGGAAGGAGAGCTACCTCCTTAAGGGTCTCCAGCTTCTCCGACACACAGGCACACGGCCTGGCTTCAGAATGCTGACAGTCGTCACTCTCATGCCTTGCTACTGAGACTTGGGAGGGGAACAGTAAGAAATGGTTGACAGCATTCCTAGTCATCTACAAATGTTATTTTAGGTGCTTTGTGGTAAGTCCTTTTCTTAGATTGTTACTCAGTGTGCAGAATGAAAGTTATGAGAAAATGCAATGTTCACTTTATTCGAATTTCATCTCTTCAGTTTCCAGTATCCTTTTTTAAAAATAGCAAAAGCCTAGATTTATAATTTGATAAACACTAAATATTTCCTATTAATATAATCTATTTTTGTATTTTACTTAATAAGCTTTAAGTGCCTGTCATTTTGAAAATCGTGTATTTATAATCAAGCTTGTCTCATAATTGGACCTACCAGCATTCATTTGTGCAGTTAGGTGACAAGCCCTGCTTTGAGGCCCAAGCACTAGCAAAAACGCAGGTCCAGTTCAGGCATCGTGCAGTAGAGCGACTAGCAGAAGAGCACCACAGAAGACGTTCTGCGTCACAGTGGCTCCTCAGTGACCCAGCATTCCAAAGGCTGTGTTCCTGCAGATAGTATTGTTTTTAGTAGATCTTCACGGACAGGGGGCAGTTCTGCAGGTCCTCTTTCTTCTGAGCCAGACCCTCCTCAAGGAAGGAACGAATTAATTTTAAAACACTTGAAGAACAGTTGGTGGTGGGGCTTGGTGTAAAGCTCCTACTTCCACTCTGGCACCCCAGCAGACTCCACTCTCCCCTCTGATACATGAAATAAGTACAATGATCTTGAATTGGTACAATGTATTTAATTATGACCAAGTTTAACAGAGTGTCGTCGTCTTTGTAATAAATTAACCTAGCAGTAAATGCTAGCAAATAAAGCCTATCGTTCTGTTTCTTTCTTTTGCTTTTTTGTGGTTTTTTTCTAGAACATCCCTGGAAGAAAACTAAAGCTGGCAATTTCTAAAAAACTAGAGCAGAATGAAATCACAGGGAAGGGGATGACTATCAAAAAATACCTGTATTTAACATGAGTAGAATAATGGTGTGTCAGTGCCAACTTTTTAAAAGGTCTTGATTTTACAATGGTGGATTAATAATCTTTGGAACCCCAACTAGGTTTGCGTTATACAGGGCCCGTCTGAGAACTCTGCTTGTACAGTGTGTGCACCATCAGAGACACACTGAGCTGGTCTGAGTATGAGATTATGTGCCATAAAATTATTAGTTCAGTGTTAGCTAATGTCTTAAAAATTTGTATATGTCATAATTGTATCAGGAAGTTCTCTGACTGACTGCAAGAGCCGCAGTCCCCAGAATTTCTTTTTCTTGCTTAGAACTGTTAAGAATGGGAAGGGAAGAAATCTCAAGTCGTGAACAATATTGCTGGAAACTAAAATCGACCTTTTTTTTTAATTTATTTATTTTTTAAAGATTTTATTTATTTATTTTCAGAGAGAGGAGAAAGGAGGGAGAAAGAGCAATGTATGGTTGCCTCTCACATGGCCCTCACTGGGGACCTGGCCCGCAACCCAGACATGTGCCCCGACTGGGAATCAAACCGGGACCCTCTGGTTCCCAGCCTGCGCTCAATCCACTGAGCTACATCAGCCGGGGCTAAAAAATTGACCTTTTTAAAAAAATTTTTAAATGTGTGACTTAACTAAGCAACAAAGCATGCAAATTGTAAGAAGAATAATGAAATTCAGTACATTAAAACTAATCACAAAAATACCACAGAGGGAATGAAAAAAGAATTAACAGAGCCTATTAGCAAGCATGACGAACAAAAAATTACTACCCAGAATATACAGTGGGGAAAGGACAGTTTCTTCAATGAATGGTCTTTGGAAAACTGGACCACTACCTATACCACTCACAAAAATTAACTCAAAATGGATTAAAGACTTGGATGTCAGACCTGAAACCATATAACTCCTAGAAGAAAACATCCAGTAAGCTCCTTGACAAAGGTCATAGTGATGATTTTTTAAAAATCTGACACTAGCCTTGACCAGTATGGCTCAGCTGGTTGGGTATCGTCCCACAAAGCAAAAGGTTACCGGTTCGATTCCCAGTCAGGATACTTGCCTGTTTGCAGGTTCTTTCCTCAGTCGGGGCATGTGCAAGAAGCAACCAATCTGTTTCTCTCCTTCCTTCTCCCTCCCTTCCCCTCTAGAATGAATGAATGAAAGAAAAAAAAAAACAACCCAGAAACTTTAAGAATATTAAAAAATCTGACACCAAAAACAAAAGCAAAAATAAACAAGAGGGACCACATGAAACTAAAATGATTTTGCATCCATCAACAAAATGAAAAGGCAGCCTACTAAATGGAAGAAACTATTTGCCATCCTATCTGATTAAGGGGCTAATACCCAAAACACATAACGAGTTCGTACAACTAAACAGCAAACCAATCTGATTAAGAGATGGGCATCGCCCTGACTGCTGTAGCTCAGTGGGTTGGGCATCATCCCACAAACCAAAAGAAATGGGCTACGGGTACATGAAAAGATGCTCTACATCATTAGTAATCAGGGAAATGAAAATAAAAACTCTATTTCAAGCCTGTTAGAATGGCTATCATCCAAAACACAAAAAATAACAAGTGTTGGTGAGAGTGCAGAGAAAAGCACAAGGTTGGAGGGAATGTAATTTGGCGTGGCTGCTATGGAAAACAGTATGGAGGTGTCTCAAAAACTGAAAACAGAACTACGACATAGTTCAGCAATTCCACTTCTGGGTGTTTATCAAGAGAAAAACAAACTAACTCCAAAAGGTGGCTCCACGCGCATGCTCACTGCAGCACTGTTTACAACAGCGCAGGCACGGAAACAACCCGAGGCCATCAGTGCATGAACACGTAAACCGGTGCGCCTGTCCGACGGGAAATTCTTCAGCCATCAAACAAAAAAGGAACAACACGGAGGGACCTCAAGGACATTACGCTAGGTAAAATAAATCCGAGAAAGACAAATACCATATAATCTCTAACATGTGGAATCTAAAAAATATGCTCATAGATATAGATTGGTGGTTCCAGGGGGTGGGAAGAGTAACAAGTGAACTGTTTCTGGCTGCTTTTTTCATTTAAAGAAAGTGAATTTTAAAAATCTGATATCAATAGGTGCTTCAGGGTATAAGTATTAACTCCTTTTCCCCCACTTCAATGAGCATTACTATGAAATGCTTCACCACACAGAGATCCTACAAGTGTTATAGGATGTACAGTCCTTGAAGATGATCCCAGAAGTGTGACATCAGATCCACAGAGACTGGAAGATAAATTTCATCTACTTTACTGAGTGTGTATCCACTAACGGGAACAACTGGAACTATCAAGTAAACGAGGTGGGAAAGAACCAAACTTAAAACAGAAGAAAATATCCATAAACTTGCCTCCATAGACTTTTTATATACAATACAATATTTAAGAACTTTTTGTATAAACGCAACTCTAACTTTGCCTTCACCTTCTCTGAGTTCACTGAATGGTCCAGTGACTTACTTCACTTCATCTCTACAGATTTCCACTTATTCTGGATTCTTTTTTAATTGAAATCTTTGACAACCTGTTATTCCTAACATCCTAAAAACTTTTTTTTTTAACGTAGCATTACAACTTCCTTAAGAAAAGAAATACCATCAGTCTGAAACTTCTGCAACGTTAGCTGGATAAAGAACTAAAATTACTAAAATTGGTTAAAGTCTACCTTTTAATGCTTAGCCACCCCAGCATAAAAGAGAACCGTGACGACGTATGTGATGGTATTATCTCATCTTCCCCACAATCTTCAAAACGTCCTTCCTCAGAAAAGGAGCAGCAGACTTCACCGAGAGCCATTCCTGCCGTCATTTAAAAGGCCCGTGTCCCTGTCCCCAGCATGGTATTTGACAGGCTGTCACTGTTGTTTCAGTTCAGCTCATGTTTGCAAACGGCACCAGTTACTTCTAACATCAAACACTGCACACTAATGATCCCAGAATTAAGATTTTAAATTAGTCACGTAGGTTCTTTTTATATGAAAATAGCAAGCAAGAGGAAGATCAAGAAGGTGAAAGGAAAGAAAACAAAGATTCTTCATTCGGGATGTAGGGGGAGGAGCCAAAGCCAATCATATTTGAAATTTCTTGCTATGTGTAAGATTAAAGGGAACTCCAGAAAGATTAATGTTAAATACTGCCTTAAGATGCTTAATTCTGAACATAAACATCAGGGGAAGTAAACTTTTGAAATTATATTTATTAATGTTTTATTATACATCCTGTATTCTATTAGGCTTGAGGAAGAGGGAAACCCCACTCAAGTAACAAACTTGCCATCTTTTACAAAATTTAATTAGTAACTGACAATATTATAGTTAGGACTTAATTCCTGAGAATTTGAACATTGTTAAGTTTTCTGTGAATTTACAACAAATGCTCACGCTAATTTTAAATTACAGTATGTCTGAAAAAATGAAAATATTAACATTAATATGTTAGGAAGGAAAACCATCATCCAAACGTGTGTGTTAACTTAGGTGTGAAATGCTCCAGCTCTGCTTCTCAGCACCTGAATAACATTTAAATATGCTGAATCTTTTCAGAGATTTCAGGTATGTGGACTTACTATCATTTGTCCAGACTACAGTGACATTATTTTGAACTAAAGGCAAAATAATAACCTGTCAGTTTCTTCTCAATTGTAGGTATCCATGTGGTCAGCACGTGACCTCTAGCTAGTATCGACTGACAAAATAAGTGACGTGTGGGGATAAGGAACAGACATCTATCTGATTCCCTTCTACTTACATTTTCTATCCCTTTTAAAGGAGATGATTTTAGGGAAGTTAGAGAAAACAGAAAAGCAATACTTTGCTATGAAATGGTGACGTTTGATACAACCCAATGCAAGATCATTAATACAAACATTTACAAATAATGAAAACATAAATTATTAATTATGCAGCATGCTTTAGGGCCATTTCTACAGTTAGAATGAATTACAAATATTAAATGCCTTTAATTCATCATTTTCCATAATTTGGCAGGTCATGTTTTACATTAATTAAAAAAAAAAGTTTCCTACCTATTCCGTTTCTTCTGACTTTTAACAATGAAAGCATTTATCGTGGGCTGGGAAAACAACCCTGATTGTAAACCAATGAACACAGACAGGGCATTGTACACCTGTTTCAGAAGCTGGGAATCAAACAACATTGTCAGAATTACTTTCAGGGTTTACCCTAAGAAATGTTTAATAGGCAAGTGCAATGGGAAATTAAATATTTTCCAAAATACTGTTAGTATTACATGTAAGGTTTTAAACATTCTTGTTTTCACTGTAAAGGTATCACTGTGTTATATTAAAAGATTATAGGCCACAATTAACCACTTAACCATTAAGTAACATAGCACTTTACAAAAATAAATCTAGTACCTTGCTGGGACTAAATTTACTCAAAATCTTTCTATACTTTTTAAAGCAGTAAATGATTTAATTTATTAAAACTTTGTCTCACAGTGGTAATTTTTTAAGAACCTGCACAGTGCTTAATCTGATGTCTTAGATTATGCTTGGTTTAAAGAAAAAGTTTGCCAAAGCCGTCACCAAGATTTCAATTCATCCTAATGAAGAAGAAACCTGAGTTTGGATGTAAAAATCAGAATTCATTCAATTTTCTCTGACATCACACATAGTGCCTTCAACCAAAAGTGAAGCTTCAAGCAGGACTCTATGGCTTATCTGAATTTTATTCCATTTTGTGTATTAAGTAAATCTTAAATTTAAAGCAGTTGTAGAGGTTAAATGTTTTCAAAACAACGTAAACTGGTTATAAAACGTCTCACCAAAGACACCAGCAGCTCTTGTGAGTCACATGAAGTTAACAATGAATCAGCTTATACTGGACGTAAAGAGTACATAACACACTTGTGCCTCATCTCTAGTATCAAAACATCCTCTCATATTCCTTTTATAAGAATATTGATGTGTATGCTTCATGAATTTCAGGCTAAATTCCTTTTGTTTAAACATGTATTTACTGGCTGTACACAGTATATGCATTGAATGTCCAGTGACTGGACAAATACGGGTCAAAGACCCATGCAAATAAAATTCTAAATATTGACATAGATGACAAGAGATCTGAGGTGGCAGTTGAGGAATCTGGATTGGCCCTTTTAGAACTTCACTTCCTAGGCACATCTTAGCCTAAAGTCCAGGCAAAAATCCAACTTTAAAATCTCATTCTCAACCTTGGAAAAAGGAGAGCCTTTGGAAGAAGAATGGACTTATCTTTAGAGCACTGCCTTAATGAGTTCCAGCAGGTAAATACTCCGCAGAGAAGTGGCCCAGGAAACACGTCGTCAGCTCACGAACACCCATGTCACTGGCAGCAGTAACAACGCATTCCGATGACTGCACAGGGGCCCCGCGCACCGCCCGGGTCATTTGACAACGCGGTCTGCGGACACGGTGCCGTCGGACAGGTCCCCATTGCTCATTCTAGTCTCTTCTGCAGGTGTAAGTGAAAATAACAATGGACAAATTTATGTTTATTTTTAAAAACTGAAGTGAAAACTGAAGAGCTGCATTGCTAAATTTCAAATTAAGAAAATGTATCTATCAAATATTTCTTTAATATCACAAATTACATTTAGATTATCTTTTTAAAAAATTGAGGCTAAATACTGCAAATGTTACAGTTTTGACTGGTTCTTAAAGGGACGTAGATCTGTGAGAGATGAGAACAGCACCTGGGGGAGAGGCACTGTTCACAGCGCATGTCTGAAGGCAAGTCCCCCCAGCCGGAGAAAGAACCACTGTTACAGTGTGGGGCCTTACTAAGAGAAACACGTCTACAAACTCACAGAGAAAACTGTCCAGAATGAGTAACTTTTCATTTGAATCTATAATTTATTTTAAAAACAACTTACTATGATTGTGATAAAATGAATTCCTGACTTTTGTGCAAAATGTCACATGCATTATTTAACAGAGAAAACTATTTGACTAACGTATTCAGCAAACTTTGCCTTCATTCCTGAGCAACCTTTAGCTAAAATAAGAGTCCTAAAACAGAAGAATAATCCAGGCATATGAGTGATGTACATCAACCAGAAAGATCCCTAAAGTTCCTTAAGAACAAGTCCAGCCCTGGCTGGTAGGACTCAGTGGATGGAATGCCGGCCTGTGAACTGAAAGGCTGCATGTTCAATTCCCAGTCAGGGCACATGCCTGGGTTGCAAACCAGGTCCCCAGCTGGGGGCACACAAGAGGCAACCAACTGATTGTACCTCTCATGCATCAATATTTCTCTCCCTCTCTTTCTCCTTTTCTCCCCCCCCTCTAAAAATAACAACGAATAAAACCAGTCCAAATCAAGTTGTTCCACTGAGAATGAAAGGTTGGTTTGTTTTCTGTTCACGCTTTAGGCCTTAAAATAAATTAAGGACTGGAGACAAGGTTCTGGCGTTGTAAAAAGCCGGAACAGAACTTATACAATAACCGAGTTACTTCATAATTTAGATTATACTGACTAAAATCTTCCAAATGGCTATGCCAAACATTATCTTAGCTCTGAAAATGAACCGAAACATAGTATCAACATATTTTTATTTAATAAATACTGAGTATTTTCTAGGTAACAGACTGAAATGATTTTTCACACACACAATTATTTACTCAGTCTAGACTCAAAAATGTCTGCGTATGTTCCTTACCAATAAGTAATATTCAATTTATGGGAATAAGATTGTTGATATAAGTGGTCTACCAATTAAATCGCCTCTCCAATGTAAAAACATATTTGACAAAATTAGGATTAATAACATATTTAAGATTAAGATTTATGAAATATAAGTTTTATGTTTTAATTCATGAAATACAAGATAAAAGGAAAAAAGAGCAAACACAAAAACTTTCAACTCAGTTCCTATACCTACTTTTGTGCTTCTAAGCAAAGAGGAAAACCTAAGTTATACAATTTCCACAACAGAAAAAAGGAAACATCCATTTCTGAGAGAAGACAACTGTTACTAAATTTGAAATCTGAGAGAAATGTATCAGCGCAGAGTCTTTAAGTGAGCAGTGTTCTTAAACACTGAAATATATTAATACTTTCCCCCCATCCTACATAGTGACACAATGGACGGAATCCTTTCCTAAATGACTCTAGTTCCTCGACACCACTACTGATTACTCTGGCTACATCACACACTAATGCTCAAAGGCCTGGCCATGGAGGAGAGCAGGAGGCTGTTCCTGTGTCACTAAGTGGCTCCTACTATTTTACACCTTCCTAATCACCTCTCCCATCTCATTTGGTCAATGTCTGGTCATCAGCAGCTCTGACTTAAGCCACATTTAGTGTTCCTCCTCTAAATTGTCCCTTCTCATCTGATACAGGGTGTGGGGTGGAAAAAAAAAACACTAAGCTTGTTACTTTATTTAAATTTAAGAGAAGATGGACAAAACTGAATAAGGAGTTACCCCAGAATGAACTATATGTACTATGTCACTTTCTTTTCAGTTTCACAAATGATCCACGTAGGCTTTATTTTTTTAAAAGACATTTCTAATCTATTATTTTTCAAAAGGAAAAGGAAACTGGAAGTCTGACCAGATAGAATGGGAAATCAGTGTCTACTATTAAGGAAAGATTTATTGGTCTTTCCAAATTTAAGCCATTCACTGACCTTCCTTCTCTTTCTTTTCTTGGTTTTCTTCAGCTGCAGTCTTGTCGGCTCTGAAGAAAATTCTTGCACTGCTCAGTGAGAAATACAGCAATTCAAATTCCTAAGTAAATAAAAAATATTTGAAATAAAAGCTGAAAATACTTATATCAAAATATCAAAATTATATTTAATGTCTTTTTTATTATTTCTAAAAAGCTCCAGTGGAAATCATAAATACAGAAACTGAACTAAGTAACCCATCCATTTTTAAAGATCTGATTGAATGGCTTCCAAATGCCATTCATTTAAAAATATATTCTAATTACCTCTACTCATCTCACTTGTTAAAATGGGGGTTTTTCATGAGATTTATGTTTTTTCAGATATCAAAAAGTAATGGACATTAAGAAGTAATGGATATCAAAAAGTCAAAGCAGATTTAACTATTACTCTCCTCTAACCTGTAGATAGACATCCAATCGCTTCTGCGTAAGATTCATGGTTTGCAGTAGTTTTTCATCTTGACTAGCTGACTGCACATTCTGTTGCTTAGCAACTGCTCTTATCTCCTTCAGGTACTTCTCTCTAACGGACTGGAACCAGTGAAGCGAGTCAAATTCCTGGTACTGATCCAAAAGCTTTAGAATGTAGGCCACACCTGCAGTCATTAGCAAAACCAAAGCACAATGCAGTGAGTATGGAAGTTGTGTTCTACTCCACCAGTAACTCCCAGCATTAAGCTAATGATTTTGAATTAATTCTTTTAAGTTACATCTTACAGCATAAATAAATGTAGCAATGTGACTTAATTTTGCCTTAAAAAAGAAAAAACGATGTAGAAGTATAAAGAATGAAAAGCAAGTCAAGAAAGAAGAAAAAAGAAGTGGCATGGCTGCGAACATCACCCGGAGGTCACACGGCTGTCAGGGAGGGACAAAGTGCCACTGCCGCCCAGAGAACAACGAAGGGAGCTACGGGAAACCAGGAAAACCAAACACAAGATGCTAAAACTGGAAAACGAAGCCTGTTAAGTCCAACTATACTAAGTGACTAGCAATACTGAGGAGGCATGAAGGATAGTTACAAATTATGAAAGACAAGTATCACTCAGATAACCCAGCAGAAAAAAAAAATTAACAGTAAACACTGCTCATGAAAAATCAACAAAGAGAATACGGACCTACTTTCAAGCAACTCTCTCTAAAATTCCATTAAAGGTGAACATAAAACTAATGGGAAAACAATTCCATTAAGCTTACCCATGGCAAAGCCATCATCAGTAAAAGCAGCTCCAATTTTATTTTTTTTATTCAATTTCTCCTTGCAACTAATGGAATGCTCTACAAAGTTGAGGGTCTAAAAAGATACAACAATGTATTAGAGAAACGGTGCTAAAAAATCTTCAAAACTTAGTTCCTAAAACAGAGAATTCAATAATTGTAAATAGGACCTCTTCTAGGCTACTGTCCATATAAAGAGCTTCTTGGAGAGGTCACAAGCTGTACAAGTGTTTCTCTGAGTGACTCTTTTCCCCAGGTTCCTAAATAGGAGCCCTCCCCACCTCAATCACTACTTATCCCAAGCCCAGTGCCTTTATAGAGTCATCGTAGAACGTCACGCACATTTTACACATGAGGACTATGAGGCTTAGGAGGTTGGATAACTTGCCCAAAGTCGTCCTCCAGGTGAAAGTCGGATTCAGAAAAGCAGGCCTGCCTACCTCAAAGCAGAAGCACTTTTAAGCATGGCAATCCTTACTTCGGCCTACCCAATTCATTCTAAAATACCATTATCACATTCTTGGTCAAAAAGTATTAGTAGTCATTTGCATAAATGAATGCCCCCCAAAAGCGCTCCCTTAAAGTTCACCTCCTCCAATACCTTCTCTAATCATGTTATTTATTCCACAAAGAGTTACTGATGCGTTCTATTTTAAGTAATTACGGTAAAAAAGATAAACACCATCAGAGCGTTCACATCTTCAGCAGCCCCCGCAGCAGTGACAAACATGCCACATACCTGCACTGTCCAATGCGATAAGTCACTAGCCACACAGGACCAAAGAGCACTTGAAATGTGACCAGCACAACTGAGGAATTGGATTTTTTATTTTATAAAATTTCAATTAATTTAAATTTAAGTAGCCACTTGTAGCTACATACAGTAGCACAGCTCTAAAGGGGTAGAGACTTGTTTAAAACTTACAAGCCCTGACTGGTGTAGCTCAGCTGGTTGGACGTCGCCCCGCAAAGCAAAAGGTCACCGGTTCAATTCCCGGTCAGGACCCATGCCTGGGTTGCAGGTTCAGTCCCTGGTCAGGGCACTTACGAAAGGCAAACTATCTGTTTCTCTCTCACATGGATGATTTTCTCCCTCTCCTTCTTCCTCCCTTCTCCTCTCTCTAAAAATAAATAAAATCTTTAAAAAATAAAAAGGAGCTTTACATAGAAACTTTCAGGAAAAAATTACTCTTACTGCTAGTATACACAGGGTCTGGCACAAATAACGCCCCTTTTTTCTTCCAAAATCTCTTATTACAAAATCATAAGCATGTAATTCTGTGACAAAACAATATCACACTCAAGCACACCACGCCACATTTTAGGTGAAAAGTTCAAATTAAAACTATAAATTATTATATACATATTATCACCCTACCAACCACACTCAAGCAGACGTTACTTCTGCCAGGCCCCGTACTTTTCTCATCTCTCAACTCCATTTTCTCCACTGTAACAATTATTTTTGTAATGCAATTTTGGGTAACTTCAGTTATTTTGGAAGGAAACTACAGAATTAGAGCAGAACGTGTGACATAATATAATGAGGAAGCACTGAAAATTTAGCCTAGCTGTAGTACTTAATACTGAATAGAGAGAGGTTGTCCTCTAACACAATGCTTTTAAGAGAGGTGTTAGAAATAACTTCATGATGTGATTAAAGTTAGTCTACATTAATCATTTAAAATGATTATGTGGTATAGTTCAGCCCCAAAATGATATATATATAATGGTGTATGCTCAAGTAATTTAAATCACACTACATTTCTGTGCAGTGATTGACAAATAAGAACCTATCTTAACTACAACTTTCGTTCTGCATAGCTAATAAGTGAGAAATTCTAGGCCAAATTCACCGAGATCACATTTAATTTTACCTCCAGCCAGAAAGACAGTAATATAGTCTGTGTGCATTCCCTACTGCAGAGAAACTGGATCTATTTATTAATACTTTTTAAAATTCATTTTGGATACTAAAAATACTCACCAGAGGGGGAACAATGATATAGAAATTTCGGAGATGTATATTCTTTGGCCTTCGAAATTCTGGTGCAAAAACATCTACAAGCATCTTGAAATACTCTGTGCCTTCAGCAGAATTTCGTGTGTGATCACTGAGGACTGAATCCAAATGCCTAAAATGCAAAAACTTATTGACTTGGTATGCAAAAGTGTGAAACACTGTAAGATATTACTGAGTAAATTTTCTTGGAGTTCAGAATGAATTAATTTTCTTACTGACACAGAAGCTGAGTAGTACTGTTTATTTAAACTTAGTCCCAAAATATAATATGTGGGTCATCTTGGCACTTAATATTTTGAGTTTTGTATTTCTTCTTCCGACAAGGAGTCCTGTAGAATTCCATTTCACTTAAATAGATTCCTCTTCATCTTAAATCTTTTCACTAATACTTCTCTACACCTCCTTCCCTCAACTGAAACCTTGTTCTTTTTCAAGAACTTAGAACAATGTTCAACCTCCAGAAACATCGGCTGCTTTTTCTCCTGCATCCCTCATGTACAGCTACCACCACTTTCAAAGTATTATTCGCCAGCCACCAGAAAGTAGATATCTCTCCTTTGAGACTCACATAATCCAACTATACCCAACTACTTAACTACTTCCTCCTGCAGGCAGGCATCTACTAACCTTTTACCCACTGCCCTACATTAATTTATCTCGGACTCTGAGCCTACTCCAGTTCTTATCTTTCTGGAAGAGTTCACTCTCCATTCAGATCAATTCATTATTATAAGCCCACCAGCCCTTGACCTCACCTGCCGTGAACTTTTCAGCACTTGATGCTAGTCAGCCATTCCACCCACATCTGGAGATCTTAAAAAATAATATCCTACTCTCTGCTGAACTGCTTCAAAATATTTTTTAAAAGTTGTCAATTTTGAAATGAATGATATCATTTAGTAAGAGGTAAAATGGTCTGATTTTCTTTTTTGATATGCAAGCCACAAATCTGTTCAATCATTTTAGGACATGTGATTTCAAATAGCTTATTAACTGTTCATGGCTTCTTTAATCTGGCAAAGAAGTAAACTACACAAGAGTATTTGTGCTGGGACTTTTCTCATAAAAGTGCACACATGCATGTATTTTAAAAAATTTTGACTTCCGCCAAGATGGCGGCATAGGTGGATGCACTGCACCGCTGCTCACAACGAGAGAGTTTAAACAACGAACTCAATAGCGAAAAATAAACAACCAGAACGGACAGAATCGAACTGAAGGGAAGTCCGACACCCAGGAAGTTGGGGAGGACATACATCCAGGCTGGTAAGCGGGGCAGAACCGAGCGGAGGAGCGGACTGAGAGGCAGTTTGCCCGGAGGAACTCACCCCGGGAGCGCCTAAACAAAACACTACCCCAGCAACGGGTGAACCTCGCAGGCCGGCGGCATAACCGGAGAGGCCAGTGGGAACCAGCAGGGCTGAGACTGGTGGAAAAGGCAGTGGGGAACTGGGGAGCAGACGATGATAGGGAGCAGTGGTGAACAGCAGACGCCATTGCTCCCTCCCAGGCCACACCCCCAGAGGAAACGTCACAAAAAAGCGACCCAGGTTGCCAGGCACCAACAAACACCTAAGACTCCGACAGGTGTGCCGAGATAAAAAAGAATGAAAATGGCCAAAACGGAAGATCAGAACAAATTACAACTAACTGATGAAGAGAGAGCCAAATTAACAGATGCCCAGTTTAAAACACTGGTAATCATGATGCTCACAAAACTGGAAGAAATAGTTGAACACATGAACAAAATGATAAAGATAACAGAGGAAGATTTACAGGGAACCAATAGGGAAAAAAGGAAGCTGGGACTCAAACCAATGGGGTGGACCAGAAGGAAGAAACAAGAATTCAAAAAAATGAGGAGGGACTCAGGAACCTCAGAGACATCTGTAAACGACCCAACATCCGGATCATAGGGCTGCCAGAAGGACAAGAGGAACACCAAGAATTGAACGTATTTTTGAACAGATAATGAACGAGAACTTCCCAAATCTGGCAAAGGAAATAGGCTTCCTGGAAATCCAAGAAGCTCAGAGAACCCCAAAGAAGCAGGACCCAAAGAGGAACACACCAAGGCACATCATAATAACATTACCCAAGGTCAAGAATAAGGAAAGAATCTTACAAGCAGCAAGAGAAAAGGAG